>JAULBU010040117.1:0-14638 GCA_032358235.1 Odonthalia washingtoniensis | reverse complement strand
AAAACCAACAGCACCAACAACAGCACCAACAACAGCACCAACAACATCAACAACACCAACAACATCAACAACACCAACAACACCAACAACACCAACAACACCAACAACACCAACAACAGCACCAACAGCACCAACAGCACCAACAGCACCAACAGCATCAACAAAATGATTTATTCCATCATACATTACCTCTATCGCAACAACCTCATCATCACCATCAACATTTCCACGCGCCATTATCCCCACTACCGCATTCTCCAGTAACTTCAGCCACAAACACATCAGCAACTGCAACATCATCATCGCCATCATCGTCCCCACCATTCAATCAACGTCAACACCAACATAATAGTCGATATGCTCCATCAGTATCCGCAGCTTCTGCAGCTTCTGCTCCTAATCATCATAATCCAACAGTCATTCGAAATCCTTCGTTTTATACAGACACTCCTAAAACCCCCCCATTTGCATCATTGTTACCTTTACGTCGTTTACGGTCCGCTTCACGTTCACGGCGTCGGTCTCGTTCACGGCGTCGTTCACGTTCTCCTATTATTGACCCACATCTACAACATCAACAAAAACAGTACTACAATAGTAACGCAACAACGACTCCATCAACATCAGCAGGTACTATACCAAACCATCCAAGCCGTGATGATGTAATGAAACCGGGTGTTAATGGCGTAGCAACACCTCCATTAACACATCGAAAAACAAAGTCAAATAAATATAAATCAACATCACCATCATCACAACCATTCTCATCTATGAGGCATTCCGGAAATGTGGGAAGAGCATTACGTGAAGAATTGATGCCAACGACACAAACAGTCACCATAGAAGGACATTGTAGAATGGCATGGTTCGCCCGTCTCCGTTGTTCCAGATTCCTTCGTTTAATTGAAAATCATTTGTATTGTTTCGATTCCGCCATTCGCACAAGGTTATGGACTGTCAACCTACAAGGTGCGCGCGTACGTACTGAACAAAATCATAAAATCGTATTGTCTAAATTACAATGTGGATATGTAATTGAGTTTTTTGTTTACGATGATGTTTCTTGTAAACATTGGGGTTCCGCTTTGTTACATGCGTCCACCATGATTTCGAATCCTTCTCCCTCTCACTCAACAACAACTGCAGCTACCACTACGGCGACTATAGGTAAATTGAAAACTGGTGATGAAAGTAGGGATAATCATTTACATTCTCGCGCTCATTCCATCGGCGGTGTTTCAAAGGACGACCCTCTTCACTTTTATCATCCCTCATACCCAATGAGATAATTGTGCATTAAAATTATTTTCCTTTTCTTTTATTTCCTGGTCCAATCAAGCCACACATTTCTTTTGTCTGTGCTACTGCCTGCAACCACCCCCGCTCCCCCCTCCTCCCCTCCCCTCCAACTAGTCCCCTCCTACCATCCAATGGGACTTGGACTTGTAATTGCCTTGAAACAAATATGTGTGGGCGAAGATGCTCGTTGTACGATACACAACCAGGTTCGCTTGTGAGGCACTATTGTACGTACGGAAAACTTTACGATTGTCCGTACAGAAAACTTTCAAAGAATAAAAATAAAGGAATTTCCAAAAATGAAAAAGGAGGAACGTTTAATTACTGTATGCAAAAATTATTATAATACACACTATGTGTATTATATTATAATAATTTTTGCATACAGTATTATTATGTTGAAAAGTCTGGTAGTGATGGACCATCACTGGATGTCTGGGTCATGACGACGAACCTGTTCTTCGTAAAACTCTCTGACTCTAACATGCGTCATGACCTTACTGGCATTGAAAGTAGTCAGTCTCAGTCCCTGCATAGACTTAGCTCTAGACATGGCCACGTAAACTTGGCCAAAATCAAAAGCACGCCCAACATCAGTCTCAACAAATTCTAAAGTCGTTCCTTGAGCTTTGTGAATAGTTAAAGCCCAACCTAAAACGAGAGGAATCTGTCTTCTTTCAGCAACCTCTTTACCATGAACTCCACAAATAGACCACGATTCGGAATACATGGTTCTGATAATTCCATTATCGAATTTAACAACCGGGATAGCGTCACCGAAATCACAATCCATTTCTTTTATGCCATCCATACCTTCAGGACATTTTCGAAATACCGGTTTTAACGATTCATCATCTAAACTTATCACTTCATCTCTCATTAATCCATCCATTGTGAACACGTCATCTGTTGATATTGCATTTAAAGATGTCAATGCCTCTTTTGTTTCTATCTTTCCATACAAATCTTCAGCCTGTTCTTTTTCTAACTTGCTTTTAACAATTTCTGCCCCCATCATTTCTTTACCATTTTTCTTTAGTTGGTCAGGTTTATTAAACCTTCGTTCAGCTAATTCGTTTTTGGGTAATGTGAAACCTACGACGGTTCCAGCAGAACCATTCACGATACCAATACTCTGATCGATATTCTTCACGCATAAAACACGAGCTCCAATTTTAAGCACCAATCGTTCAGGAGCTTGTGAACTTTTTATTAATCCTTCAATAGAAGATATAGGTATTCCACCTAACTGGGAACGATCAATTTTCTTTTTCGAACAGAATGCAACGCTTTCACCAGGTAAATTTAATAATCTTTTTTCATTCTCATGATCAACTTGTTGTCTATATGCAAAAAGTTGTGTATAATGTACACATTCACCACTATCATTAACTTCGTCAACATTTCCAACAGATCTACATGCAGATAAAACACGCATAGTATAATGTGAAACAATACCATAACGTAATTCATTTAATAAACCAACGAAATTTCTATCAGCTTGTCTATGGACATGTCTTAATATTATTGTTTTACTTATAGCTTCTTTCCATGCATGACTATCAAAAGCAAAAAATTTCTGTTGACTATGTTGTAATTTTGGATCAGATGCTGATACAGGTGGTAATTGAAAAAAATCACCACAAACAATTACTTGTAATCCACCAAAAGCAGATCCTGAAGAAGGTGAAAGTCTTCTTCTTTTAAAAGATTTTGGAGAAGTACTTGCAAAATGATTTCTAGCAGTCGCATACATAGCTTCTATTTTATCAAATAAAATAGAATCTAACATAGAAACTTCATCAATAATTAATACATCGGGAGCTAATAACTTTTGTTGTACAGAACGAAATAAGGCTTTCTTTCTTAATACTTGAATTGAATCCATACCGATTCCTACTCCGCATGCTGAATGAACAGTACATCCTTGTATTGCAACTGCAGCACATCCAGTACTAGCTGTAACTGCAACAGTAATACTACGTTGACGAAGATCTTTAATTATTCTTTTAAGTACAAATGATTTACCAGTTCCTGCACTACCCGTTAAGAAAAAAGATTGTCCAAGTCTTGCTGCTTCAATAGCTGCTTGTTGATCCGGATCATATGTTACATTGCCTTGTGATGATGGAGCATCCGAGCTTGATTGAGGTTGTATGGGTGATGATGATAATGGTTGTGAATGATTGAATTGACATGATGGTGGACGACCACCAGTTGCTGAAAGTGGTAATTGAGGGGATGGTGCCCATGCAGATAAAGCTTTGGTTATAAGGGAAACTCGTGATTTCCATCGTTTATGTGCAGCTTGCTTAACATGATCGAGGGATGATATGTCGATTTTTGTTTGATTTTCCTCTGTTAAATCAGACTCTAGGTGGATAACAGGAATTCCACCATTTTTAATATCGCCATTAGATTTTATACCATCATTCACCTGAATATTCCTATTTTCGACTTTAGGTTTGACACAACCTTCATCAACAGCCGATGACTTTTTTAATTCATCCATTTCATTCATGTATCCCATAACTGTCTGTTGTTTATCGGGTAATATTGATGGGTGAGGCCAATCGGAAGCGTGAGGTAATTTTGAGTCATGTTGAGAAACAGGTTCACACTTGACCGTTTGTTGCTCCTCTCTTTTGACAGAAATGTTAGCGACGGCAGTAGTGCTTTGCGCGGAAGGAACGGCGGGTAAAGTGAGAGGAGTATGAGAGGGGGCCGATATTACCGTTGTCGGTAGTAATGTGTCGGTGACAATCTTTGACTCGTTTTTCGCGTTCATTCTACGAAGTGGTGAGAACACAAAGCACAGGTGTTGCGGGACGGGGGCTGTTGATGGAGGTGGTTCAAACGAAGTTCAAACGTTTGGCGTCACCAAACGTGACCGTGACAATGCGTCTATTGGCGCGACCTAAGGTTCGCTGCATGAATAGCTGTAGCCTTATTGGATGGTTACAAACCCCTTTCCCGCGCAAAATAATTAGGTATAAGGTAACTGCACCTAACAGAACACGTAATACAGATTTGAAGTACTGTACTTCCAACTTTTTCTTTAAAACTCTCAGAAAATCGATAAACAAAACAAAGTAACAAGAAACATTATTGATTAACATGTAGCCCCTCCCAGTCTTTCGTTAAGAAGAACCCTTCGAGTCAGCCTAGCCCATTTTTCTAGAACCGCCATATTGTCAATTTCATCACCACCATCGCCCAACGCATCGACCATAGCGTCAAGTTTGATAATTTTCTGAGCCACCCTTCTGCCGCTTCGTCCCCCATACAGAGAACCATCAGTGTCCATATCTTCTTCATGTTCGAAAGCGCCTGCGAACCGTCTTTCATCTTCCGGTCGTACGGGAAACGGCCAGAACACCGGTGTGTAAGTCATTCCATGATTTCTAACACACCAAGCTCTCATAGCCAATAAATAACTAGCTTTGCGATGATATGCGAAACCTGCAGCTTCACCAGACCAGGGTCTTTGTTCTAAAGCCGACGGATCAATAATCATTTCGCCATGTGGAGTAAGTACCACTTTTTTACCAACGTGCATGTATCCTACTTTAGGTAGTCGTGCAATCATGTCTGGATCAACTACGATACGCCAATGAAGTGGTACAACTTCACGGTACACAGCAGCAAATAAAGAATTACCAACACGAGGTGATCCGAAAGTAGATACGAAAATTTCACGACGGGAGATATTCAATTTAACCCAAAGGTCAAGAGAACAAATTGTTGCTAATGCTCCACCTAAGGAGTGTCCTGTTAAGAAGACCGGACGAACCTTTTTCCCTCGCAGTGTTCGTACACGATCTACAACTTCATCCATGACACTTAGGTACGCTTTAGCAAATCCTTGGTGAATCTTAGCTTGTAAGTATCGATTACCGAATAATTTTTTCAGTCGTTCCGATTCATCTCCGCCATCTGCATTAAGTCTTACAACATTTCTTAATAATTCATGACTGACTTTAAGCGAAGTTCTTAAATTTTTCATTGAAGTTGTTCCTTTAAACGTCACTATTATTCGATCAGTGCAATCCAATACTAATGCTTGAGTATCGGTAGCAACGGATTTCAAATGCCGATCAACTGTAAATTCAAACGGTAGCGGATTCTCACCAGGCCTGAACTTATCCAATTTAGGGGTCCCATAATAATATACATACCATGCGAAGTTAAACATAATAACATGAGTTTGCATAGTGAAACAATTTGCTTTTAATTCCAAGCTATCTTTTGATTCTCTTTTTCGATATGTAATAGGTTCAACGATTTGCTGTTGTAATTCGGCGTCATTGTCAACAAGAGATATAGAAATTGGTGCTTCATCTTCATCATGAGACCAGTTATCATTAGTCAACTTCTTTGATGTTGTCGGTATAGTACCTGTTGAATTTGTAGTAGTTGCCATCGATGGTTTATTCTTACTACCATTATTGGAATGACGACGAGGTACGTTTTCTTCTTCAATGACAGGGATAGATGAAGAATCCATGTTCAAACTGCTCTTCAAAGTTGTTACATTATCTTCAACACTGCCCATGCCTTTTACATCACTCCACGATCTTGACCATTGAGAACCTGATGAACCAAGTGTTGAACTTTGAAACCATCCTTTAATCCACCCTACACTAGTATACGGTAAATGTACGTAAGCTGTACATAAAACATACCCACTGAGTAAGAACCAAATGCCAGTCGTAGAAGCCCAGTCTAATCCGCTGCGGGGTGCATTCAACGGAGGTACAACACGAATAACAACATCACCAAGAGGTCTACCAAATAATGTAATCCAATAAAGTATAAAGAAACAAGCATAAAACATGAAATTAATGTAAAGAAAGAATCGAAATCCAACACGTTTAGCTCTATACTTCATGTACGGTACTTGTTCAAGGACACGCATAGTTTTCGAAGCTTCAAAGAAAATTATTGCTATCAGAACACCATCCCATAATGTTTTCGTTATAGCCAATCCCATTTCCCATCCAAGATACTCCCACAAACGATAAGGTGCATATGTGAATGCAAACGCAGGACCTGAAAGAAATGGAATTTCCGAGAATTCTAATCCCAATCCATGGAAAATCGATAGATGAAAAATGAGAAACGGCACAAGCATAGCTAACTTCGGTAGATAGAACCAATAAAATCCTAATTTCTGACCAGGATCTAGCACACGATATGAGTGAAGATTAGCCCACAAATAAAAGTATGTGAAGGTTGTAAATGCCGAAATTCTAACACTTTCAACAATATTCTCAAGTCGGTCTAACCATGCCGGAAAAGTAATACTTCCATTTTCACCATCCGAATTTGCATTAAACATCGCTTGAATCGTTGTTATGCTATCCATCGTTGTTTCAATCAAATCAAAATATAAAAACGTCACGACCAGTAGAATGAATACCCATATCTGTTCATGTGTGATATTTCTTCTTTTCGCTCTCAGCAATCGAACGAGATAGAGAATTGAAACAATAAGAAAGAATATAGATAATGTCAGAGAAAATAAATGATGAACTAATTTCAATCCCTGTGGCAACACTGTCAGTGCGGTTGGTACACCGAACAAGACGTGATGAGTCTCTGATGTAAGGTTCGGAACAGGCACGTCAGATGAGTTTGCTTGTCGAGGTGTGACTCCTCCAACTTTTTGATACCCATTACCATGAGAGTCACATATTAAAGGATGATACCCATCTAACGAAGAACAGAAGCCCAGATCAAAAGCCATTTCATAATAAGAATTGTACACCATACCATTTCCATTCCAACAAGGAGAACAACTGAAAGTGTTGTGATCAATGGACGCAACCCGTTCAACATCCACAGAATGCATGTCGAGCATCATCCTATCCGGTGTGTCGATAGTCGAATCCGTTTTATTCAAGTATATTGGACCGATACCATTTTGTCTTTGTTCCTCATGGAGTAACGACACTGGTAACAACTGCACAATCGTTTTTTTGTACGCCGTATTGCTAGTAATGACCATGAAAAAAGTATAGAGGATAGAAAGAGTGAGTAGTACATTGAAAAAAGTAATAAGTGATCGAATTTGCTTGGCTGAAATAACTTCCAATTTCGTGTAACTTTTATCAAGATGTCTTAATAAGGAACTTGCAATCGGTGAACTTGTAGGTTCACCTTCTCCACCGTCCGAAGTAGAATTAGGGGGTTTGTTCACAGCCGTGAATCGAAAACCTTCTATATTCAATTCGAAATCATCGGGAACATCATCAAGATCTCCACGGCGTGGTGTATAAGTTCGTACAGCGGAAAATGTTTTATCATCGATACTTTCTTCTTCAGGATCATCAGGATTAAATCCATCTTCATCAAGTGGATTGGTAGTCACTAAGCCTCGTCGTGTAGGTCCCAAAAATACGGAACGGGGTTCAGCAGCATCTGAATCTGAAGAATGACCAATGACATCGTTCACTTGGTCGTCGTCGTCGTCGTGAATGGCGATGTCATTGTCGGTTGTATTTAAGTGCTCGCCCTCCGTTCTTTGTTGAGGTTGAATATTGGCGGCACGCTCGTTATTATCCCCTTCAATGATGGGATCGTAATCGGGGCTGAGCAATCGGGTTGAGTCCCGTAACGCGTCGATTGGCGGGTGTTCTTGATCTTCAGATGGTGGTTGCTGGTGCTGCTGTGGTTCGTCAATGTTAGAGACGTTGGAATTGGAAGCAACATCAGCGTAAGAATCAGAATATGTTCGAAGACTAGATTGCGAGTGAGTTGACTCGTCGAATTGATCGGTAGGAGATGGCAAGTTGCGTGACGGTGGAGCCGTGCCGAAATCATTTCAGTCATCCATGGTGTAATTAATTATAATGAACAACGAATGAACGGCAGGTTAACCGGGTGAAGCGGCAGAAGCGGCAGAAGCGGCAGAAGCGGCAGAAGCGGCAAAAGCGGGGAAGATTGGATTGCTATCTCTTCTCTCGTTGGTTGGCGAGTGACTGAAATGTTTCCTGGTTTTTTGTTGGTTTTTTGTTGGCACAGGGAATGGGCGGATGTTTGACGTCGGGGGGAACGGAGGGCGAAAAAAACTAACCCTAAAAGAATGGTGGGGCAATCGTTACAGGTGGGTTACAGATGGAAGACGGCGAGGCGTGTAAGTGAATGTTGGAGAAGGAGGGGACTGAAGTGAGTTGAGAAATCATTTGTTGAAACGGGAAAGCGTTGGCGTAACGTGTTCACAAGTTGTGCGCACAGCTGACTCTCTGTTCTGTGTTCTGCGTTCGTACAGTTAATCTGCAGTAATTTCAACAGCATTTTTCAAAAATAGATTTCATTCAATATCGTTACTCTCGTTTTCTTCCCGCCGAATCAATGGTCCAAACCATTCTTGCGCAATTTACATCATTTCTTCGGGTCTACACCGCAAAACGTTCGGTACTGTACCACCTAGCTGTATTCTTTGAATTAGGAGGGAAAATTATTATTCATTATAATCTTTTTAAACAACCCATTCCCCTTGGAAAGGACCCACGAATAATAATTCAAACTCATTGTCCCTAATTCCCATTAATAATAATAACCCCATAAATATTGTTTTTTTGAAAATGAAAATGACCGAACTAAACCACCGCCACTCTTTACCATAATAATCAATTTCTCTATCCACAAGCTCAGGTATTGACAACTTCTGCAATTGTAGGCAAGAGCATCCGCCCGGCACCACTGTCTTGTAGACAGCTACACACGTGTTCTAGACAGTTATACACGTGTGTATGTGTGGGATATATCCCACTTTACCCCCAACCCGCTTACGATATTTTCTAGTAAAGACACGTACCGTTCATTCTGTGCCACGCTCGCTCTTCGCTACCTTTCAGCAATAGTGGGTTTTGGCAACCGTAAATTTCAATACTAGTTGATAATAAGACTACAGTAACTGTTATTGAAAGGTGTAGCGTATCAAGCGAGACGTACTATAGCCATGCAAGACCGGATGTACACATCACCACGTGTACGCCACATACTTCCCCGTGTCACCGTCACAGACCGACCGTGTCCGTCTCTTGTCTCTAATAGACATCATCGAAAACAGAAAGACGTACTACACACAAGGAGGTAAGCGAGAACACGAGGACACTTCTACTACGAACGACGAGAACCTGTCTTTCAATAAAAAAACGTTTACACCCGTTTCTTGGTTCAGGCAGCTTCGCGCTACCTTTCACTGGTCTCCCAGCAACAGACTGACGCAACCGGCACCGCATCATCCGACGATCTCGGTAAAAATCTACAATTTAAACCGAGATCCCTGTCGCTTTCGCGAACAATTCCGTTCACGGCTTATCAACAACATGTACGACACATCACAACCTCCGGTCGGTCCCAATACGTGTGCGAGAAATGCCGCTCTCATGACGCCACAGTCAAACCTGGACCGCGTCTTGCGAACAGCCAATGCTCCTCCGTCACCCCCACCGCAGCGCGATAGTCTATCTACCACCCCGTATTTCCCACCGACTCCCGCTGGCTCCTAGCCGGAATACGACACTCTCCGTTTATCGGAAGCCGTAGCTTCAATCGCCACACCGACTGGCAGCTTTCAACCTCAACCACCTACAGCCGTAACGGAAATTGAAGCGCAAAACTCACCTTCATCACCCGGTGATATTTACGCTTCTCCTTTCGACCTGCTTCTACCGACCCCGGATGACTCTAACGTGGATACACAACCTACTAATATCACGTCCCCAAATCCGGAGACAACTCATTCGGAACCCCGCAACATCGTCCGGTCCCGCATCATCATGCCGTTTACAGCAGATCAACTACACACAACCGGACCACGGTTGCCTTCAAATGATCATGGACAAGAATAGAATTCGGAACCATCAACAGAACTATCCGTGAGTGGTGCCCCTTTCGAGAAACGTCGAGAGTATACCTGTGATTTAATACCCCCGAAGATGCTCGACATGAATGCCCTAGATTCTGACCTTCGACCGGCCCCAGCGCACACAAGGACCCCCGGTAGGCAAATAAAAATAAGCTGTTCGGAGTTTGACGCCATATTCAGTCTCGAAACCGCCATCCAAATCAAAAAATTGGCGGCTTCAATCACTCGGCAATCCCAATCACAGTTTGACTCCTCCATTAACGCGCATCTGATGCCAATGAAGGAACATATCACACAACTGACTGGAAACCTCGACGAAAGCTGCGACGAAACTCGCGCCCTTCGAGTGGCCTTCTCCTCGTTTCTTAAATCCCTCATTACTGATTCGGAATTTTCTACCAACATGGTGGACACCTTATACAACACAATCGCTCAAAAACCGACGATGTTGACGAAGACCGTTAGTTTGATTATTGAGCTAGAAATTTCGGAAACACGGAACCTTCACCACAAGTCAGCTGAACCGGCCACATAACCGGAATCAGTGACTCATCAATCACCATGGAAGCTGTAAACTGCCGACACACGGACCGTGCCGACCATCCGACCCCAGAACCCTCCACAACCGATGCAGTCCATCGGAGATTTTGGGTCGCTTCCTTACCGATCCTCATTCGTAACTGCTGCCCAATCGCCGAACCTTTTCGACTACTCTAACATGGACACGGAACTCCACATCTCCGAGATGAAAGTCATCCGTCCGGTTACCACCACCTTTGCAACTGCCCTAGATTACCGTTCATAGCGACTCATCCTGCGCTCGCTCCTGTATGACGACCAAGTTGCACAGGGAATGTATACTCATACCCGCCGCCTGGAGAGCCAGTTGAAGAGTGACCACTTCGAAGGCTCCGACCCTATCCGTATACTGGCCTTTTTACAACGATTCCGTTTGGCTTGTGATTCTACGCGCGTTCACGAAGGAGATGCTATGTGCCTATTACCGAGCTTCCTCTGTGGTTTCGCTCGGGACAATCTACAACTCAAACTGAAAACGGGAGAACATGGTCTTTCCGATCGGTCGTCCTTATTGTCGAACTACTTCTTAGTGGTCGACTATCTCCCCCGCACATACGACTCGGACGACATACTCGCAGCCTCCGAATCGGATGTTACCACGTGCCGTCAAGAACCGAAAAAGATACTACCAGTATCTACGAGACTACATGGGAACGTAAGGCTTTCTAATGCGGCAATGTTTTCACACCCAAGAGGGTGACTTATATCTTTTTAGAAGGCATCCACTCTCACATGCGCGATACCATGCGATCCTATCGTTCGGAACGCCCGCACGTGGAATTACACGGCTTGGCCGACATGTACACTCACTGGCCACGCTGACGTCGCACACACCCTCAATTCCGAATCCGGTTTCAACTTCGCATTCTTCCGACACATATACGAGCAACCCCCTCTTTGCTATCACAACAGATATTGCTCTCTCCGTATCGGATGTTTTTGCTACAACCATAGATCAGGACTACATGACCGACCCGACCATGATGGACAAGGGACCGTACTGCCGGATTTTCTATACGCGGGATGAACACGTCACATCCAAATGAACCTACTTCCAAACGGCTTCATTATGATCCTACATTGTAAAAAGTAATCGCAATTTATGTTCTTACCAAGCGAATACCAATCGACGCCAACCGCGTCGGCATGGAAAACCTCATTCTCAACACCGACTACCCGCTCGCCCTCCGGTCTCCGCACAAAATCCCTTACCGTCTTCGGAAAAGAAGTAGGGGAGCCACTTAGGAAATCGTCACCCGTGCTACTCAATCAACCTGTACATACAACTCCTAAAATCGAACCGCCAATTTCTTCTTGGACCTAACCACATCTGTCTTCAGCGCCCTCCACATCCCCTTACCACTCGCTCGCACCAATTACTAATCCGCATTCCATCTTCGTGCACGGTAATTATAAGGTCGGTCTCACCTTTGGAAGGACACTAACCCACCAACACACCATTCCAGCCGTCATCGATACCGGCGCCGGACCCAACCTGATTCACTGCAACCAGCTACAACCTGAATGGAATCTCTTAATGGAAGAAGCTCCGAATCAGCAATTACAAACAGCAGGCCAAAACCCCCTCCCAATCCTCGGTATGATTTCACTCTTTATCCGCTTCGATGATATACGCGCCCGCGTTTGGTGCGACGTGGTTGCCAACCTCTCCGTTTCTTTAATTATGGGCACCGCATTTAACGGTCGATTTATACATCACATATTCTGCAATAAACGCACCACCACACCGTACAACTCCTCATCAGTCCCCATACTTCAGGTCGCGTCAACGCCGCCCGCCGTCCACGGAGCCACGTCAACTGATACCAGGTCTACCACCTGCACTTCTGATAGCGGTACTAAGGTTCAATTGACACGTCAACTGGTACTTCCACCACACCATCAGGCGTTCGTCCTCGTCCGTTCGGATTTTTGTGGCCTCGCTTCAATTAGCTCCTTGCTCTCCTTTACGGACATGACCATTATCTTAGCCGCTAACGGAATCGCTGAGACTTACCCTTACCGCACATTCTACATCACTATATGCAATCTTTCTTCCGCTTCGGTACATGTGCAAAAGCACACAACGATTGCGACAGCATCTAATCTACCGGCCAATCTCATCTACCAATTGACATGGAACATGCGATTACGGAACGCGATCGCAATAACACAGAAGCGGTATAGAATATCTGTCTCACCAACCCGGCCGTCTCTAACGACCCTAAATGTACCCTATTCGAAATGCACATCGCCATATGGACAAAGATGCACATTACAACTCCGTCGACCGGTGCAGCAACGTCCAAGTTGGCGGTTGTCTCAAACATTGGACATAACTCCTGGAAGTACTGACACCATTAAGCCACATGTGGGATGGCCATCTTGGACAAATCTCATCAACCGAACATCGGATCGAACTGAAACCCGATGCGATACCAATTTTCAAATGCCATATCGCGCTGGTCCCGCACAAAGTGAAACTGAACGGAATGAGATAACTCACATGCTGAAAGCCGACGTTATCGAACCAGATAATACGGAATGGGCACCACCAGTAGTCTTTGTACCTAAGAAAGACGGCTCCCTCCGCTTTTGCATTGATTATCGACGTCCCAACTCCGTCACTGTTCGCGACTCCTACCCGATCCCCCGAATGGATGAATGTTTAGATTTATTGTGGGATGCCAACATCTTCAGTACCTTAGATTATAACTAGGGATACTGGCAAGTTCCCGTGGTCGTACCGGATCGCGACAAGACGGCTTTCGTCAACCATCAGGGTATTTAGCGCTTTAAGCGCATGCCGTTTGGATTAAAAGACGCCCCTGGTATCTTCCAACGGGAAATCGACATCATACTTTTATCCGTACGATGGCAATCAGCACTAGTCTACTTGGACGACATAATCATCTTCTCAACCAACATACGGACTCATTTTCAACACGTCACGCAGATACTACAGCTGCTCTCCGATGCCGGCCTTTCACTCAACCTCAAGACATCATTCTTCTTGCAGGAATCAGTGGAATATCTCGGTCATATTATCTGTCCCGGTAAATTTATCGTAGACTCAAAAACTATTGAGGCCATCAATGGTATGCAGCACTACGGCAACAAAATTACACAATTTCCTCGAACTCTGTAACGTGTATCACCACTTCGTGCCTAATTTAGCATGCCTGGCCTCCCCTTTAGAATGCTAAGAAAGGGGGAACCCACTAAATTCCTAACGTTATCCGATACGGAACAAAGTACATTCGGAGCCTTCAAACGCAAACCCCATACTCCACCCGTCTTAGCTTTACCGCACCTCGGTGCGCCCTACACTGTGGACACGGGTGCATGTGATAATAAAATTGGATGCGTCATCATGCAAGAAAAACCGGCGGTCGGAACACTAAAACCGATCGGATATTGGTCCCGCACCCTCAAACGTGCTGAACGAAATTATGATATAACTCAACTTGAGTGCCTCGCAATTGTTTGGGCTGTGCTTTTGCTACGCCCATAACTCGAGGAGACTCATTTTACAAATCGTATGGATCATGATTCACTCAGTTGGAATATAAATCTTTCTACAGCAACCGAAAGTCTCCAGCGTTGGTGCCTCTGCCTCATGAAGTATGACTTCGAAGCACAAAACCTTCCCGGTTCCTGCAATCAGGCTTCCGACGCCCTCTCCCGTCTTACCACAATCGGTTCGGATAGTGCACCAATTGACGATGACATACTGGTCCTTCTACTCCCGAACTGTTCCGTTCTTTCAACCTTTAACGACGCCTCTGACGTCATCTGACCTTAGCACGACTGGAACATTCCGTCTTTGGTTAGTTCTCAAGTCCTCCACACCGATTCACGGGACCTCCATTACCCCATTTT
>JAULBU010040106.1:0-14638 GCA_032358235.1 Odonthalia washingtoniensis | reverse complement strand
CACGTTTTATGTCACGCTGCCACGTTTTCATGTCAAGATGTGACTACGTGGGTTGTCTATTTCCTGGTATTGTCTGAGTGAATTCATTGAGGGTAACATCCTTTTTTTGCAGATATATAGTTGAGGGTTTCAGGTATAATTTGTGCGAGCTGTAATCTTGATTTGATTGTCTTCTCTATGATGTAGCGTGGTGCGGTATCTATGAAGGTGAATATATGCCGATGGGACCTACCTGATTGAATTTGTATTGGCGCTATGGTGTCACTGGCCAGTGAGGCTCCTGGTTGATGTGTGTATGACGTTATTCGCGGGTGGGATGCTTGGGCGGATTGGCCTTCAGCGCCGGCCGAATAATGGTCATGTGATGAAGTCATGTGGCGGTATTGTTATGTGATTGAGTGTAGGGTACAATTTACTGGCTATGATGGTTCTTAGTCTGGCAAGGGGGGCATGGTTGAAGGCTAATTGTAAGCTCATGGTGTTGTCGTGTGGTGGTGTTTTTGTTGTATAGGGTGGTAGAGATGATATTAGTCATTTTGATAAGGTCTTCAGATGTCGATTTGCTACGTAGTGCGGTGTGGTGGGTGTTCTTTGTTAGTTGATAGTCTTGGTGATTTGCGTTTGATGTTGGTATTTGTGATATTGTAGAAGACGGTGGGATAAGATATATTTTTCTGATTAATCTAGAATTGGGAGTTTTTATTGGTAAAATTGAGTATGCAGAATTTGACCCTTTCACGATGGGTTATTTTAATATGGATGATAGAATTGTAGTAGTTTCTGTGAGGAAGGCTTGATTTTGTGTGAATATTATGGCTTTATTTGTTTTTGTTATTTCGTGTACTGATATTATGATATCCTTAATGTTGGGTGCCATTATTGCCTTCGTATAGAAGATGCCCTTTCTTGTTGGGTTGGAGAGCGTACCAGAGTGATGTTTTGGTATAAGAGTTTTTTTGGCAGTGAGAGAATCAGATATTGTTGTTATTTTGGTCATTTTAGTACCAGTCAGTAAAAAATGTGATGGATGTGCGCCAATTTCAAGCATAAACTTACCGTGATTATTTTTATCATCATCAGAACTTGGTGGTGAGTTAATTCTATGTGTCCGTGGTCGTTCTATTTTATAGTGAATTGGTTTCTCTGATCATGCATGGTGAGATCTTTTTGGGTTGGGTTTGTATTTGGGTGCTGGATGATTTTGGGCGTATTGCTTTTGTGTTGTCTTATGTCATTTATTCCTTTTGTATTAGAAGGATCTTTGCATTGAGTATGAGAAAGGTTCAGGATTCTGCCGTATTCTCTGGCGTATTTTCTGGCATGAAAACGGCAAAAGTTGGTTTGATAATTATTTTTGTAATGATAACGGTTGGTATTATAGGTCTGTTTTTATGTATTGAATTATGTAGATTGTGGACGGGGGTGCTGGTTTTGGAAAATTGGAGGTGCTGGGGTTTGTAGTGTATTATTTCGTACTGATATTATCTATAGTTTGAAGAGCTTGAATGTTTGGTGACATTGTGGTGAGCCATAATGTAGTGAAATATTCCTAGTTGGGGTTGTGTCTGATTCCTTTGATTATGAATTTCATTGTGGTTGATTCATTCTGGATTTTTGTATATCTGGCTATGGTCACTAGAGTACTTAGTTTCGTGTGTACATCGAAGTACTCTTCAGGAGTTTCATAGTTGTTTATGATAGTGTCCAGTGCTTGGAGTTTGAGTGAGTCGTTGTCTGCAGGGGTGCGTCTTTTGAGTATTTGTTTGACTCGTGTTATGATTAAGCATGTATTTATGGGTGTGCCCGGAGCGATGACTAAGTTGGCTATCTCAGGTGGTATGGACGTAAGAAGTACACTGGTGAGTGCTGTTACTGATTTTTGGTGGGTTGGACTATAATTGTAGTTTATATCTTCTACAAATTGTGTAATCTGAAGAGTTACAGATTCGCATCGAATGGCGAGGAACCATGGTTCTAAGTTGTCCTTGTGCAGCATGGGTATTGTGGGTTGATGGATTGGGAAATTCTGCATCTGTGGTGCTATAATTGGTAATTGTTGATTAACTGGAGGTGGATTAAGTTCTGGGTTCTGCATTGTGTGAGTTGGATGGATAAGGGTATATAGTATTATATTTGTCGAATATAAATATGTCTTTTTGTTTGTTCTTTAAAATATTTGTGTGGGTAAACAATATATATATGTTATATTCGGTTGTTGTGTACAGTATTACGTTTGTGGACGATTAAGTTTCTTTTTCTTTTGAAAGAAGTGAATGAATATATTTGTGTATAATTAGATATAGTATTCTGTTTTTCGGAATATAAATGTGCTTGTTGTTTGTTGTTTTAAATATGTGTATGGGGTGTGTGGGTAAACAGTATAGATATGTTATATTAGGTAGTTGATGTGTACAGTACTACGTTTGTGGACGATTCGGTTGTGTGTGAATTTAATAATTATCTGGGTTGGTAATATGGGTTGAATAGTTTTTATTTGGAGGGATGTTTTTGATGTATTTGTTGGTTTTGGTATTGTTAATCAATAATATGTTTGGGGATTCGTTTGCGTAGTAGTAGGATATAGGCCCATAACCTGTGATGAATAGAACTGTGAAGAATGAAGGCAATCTTTCTTGATTGCTTCAACACGTTCTTGATGCTTTAATACTGTTTGTTAAACGGAAAAGAACGTGTAACGTGTCATCTGTGTGTATGACATGTGAAAGTCTCACAACTTGTAAACTTTTTTGAAACGGTAAATACGGACCTCGTACGGTGAAAGGTGTGTTTTGTTAATGGTTAGGGGGGTGAAAATCATTTTAGGGGTGTTTAGTGGATTTTTTTAAAATTTTGGGACCTAAATTTTTTAATTATTTTTTCAACTCACCGTACAGATCTTCCACTTTACAGACCTTTCACCGTACTATGTACGAATCCTCCCTTTTTGAAATTCCTCACCATTGGTACGTAACACGTAACACTTTTTTGAATCCTCCATCACCTCTGCGGTTTCAAATCTGTATCAACATGGACGTATCGGAAGTGATAACCGCTTTACAAAAGATGGTGAAAGATATTGAAACGACGACGTCAAAATCACCTGATAAATTAGACGACAAACTACAGTCCGCATTTGACACAACTGCTCAATTGATTCAACAAACAATTCCGCATGAACAACGTGAACAATGGCTTACTGACCTAAACACTTCACGCAACGAAAGCACCATCAAAGAAGAAACAGCAACAACGAATAATAGTAGTTGTGAATGTCCAACTCCTTTTAATCTCAATGAATCATTGCCCTCTTCGGGTCATGTTAGATGTATCCATGGATGTAATGCTATATTTTGTAATGCATCTTGTCGTCGGCATCATTCAAGATCACATGTTAAAAATTGTAATGCATTAAAGCAAAAAAAAATTCTATCTTCAATTGGTTTATCTACATCATCATCAATTCCAACAGATGAACTTTTTTGAAAATCATGTTTTCCCTAATGTACATAAATGCCTCATTGTAGGTCTACCATGAGGGCAAGTCCATGGATGTTGAATCTGACTTAGATTTTGAAGTATTTTTTTCATATCTTTTTCATGTAAAGCAGTACCAATCATAATACTTTTTCTACAAGCTCTTGAAGCAAACATAGCTCTTACTCTAGGTGGTCTTAATACTGTAACACCCTTACCAACAACACCACATCTTAACATATGTACAATATCCCTCAAGTCACTTTCTCCGAATACAATATGTTTACTTGTAGGTTGTGATAATAACTTCAATCTTTGAGTTGGAACCTTGCTACTATCGTATTGTATGTGAAACCCACCTGTTTTAAATGCTTCTAAGTGTTGGACGATAAGTAGTTCATCTTCTGAAGAGAATTCAAGTTGTAATGGTGATATTAATTTTTGTTTTGTTATCGTTGTAGTAGATTGTAAATGTTCAAAATTATATTTCTCATCTGATGCATGCTGATCTATTATAAATAAATCTTGATCTAACAATCCTAAAATAAACCCACGATTAAACTGACCTATTATACGTAATTGAGTGAACCATTCTTGACGAAATAATCGACTTAGTTCATTATTTGCAGCTTCTTGTTCAGTACCATCACTTTCAGATAATGATGCTTTCTCAAATGATTTCGATTCAGTCGTTGGATGTTCTTCTTTCTTATCGCTTTCATCTATGTCCGAATCATCACTTAAGAGTTTATCCCAGTTAACTTCAATGATTGCACGAGGTTCTGATTGAGTTGAACACGTTGGTCTGTTCATCATCATCACATCACTATCCACAGTACCATCCATGACAATATTTATTTTTTCCATGTCATTTTCATCAACGTCTTCAATTTCATTCGCATTCTCATGTAAACGAATACGAGCTTCTTTCTGCTGTTTTTGTATTATTTCCCATCTTTCTTTCTTCTTACTCCCATCACCATCATTTTGAACTTCAATCGGATGACACTCGCATCCTTCTTCATCATCACAATCCTTCCTACCACCGTTAAGAAAACTCTTTTTCAATGATGATGAAGATGCGGCACGACCAGATGCCAACATTCTCTTTGTAACTTCAGTACGTTCTCCAAGATATTCTACTACAGATTTTTTATATGAGATACCACGACGACCCATCGCCATGTTTAGAATATCCTTATGTGAACGTTTAGACCAATCTCTATTACGAACATCAGATTCAGAATGTTTAAAAATTCCATTACCATTTCCACCTCTTCTACGTTTCAGACCAGAAGTTCGGTTCAAACTTTCAGCCATTGTACTTGTTACTGCTGGTATCGTTGGGGTATTCAGTGTTGTCGGTGTTTTCAGTTCATTTGATTGCTCATCGCTGTCTTCTACTGGTGGAGGCGGTGTTGGAGGTTGTGGAATGATATAATCATCAATAGCAGCAACGTCGTCAGGTATACTACCTTTGGTTTCTTGAGAAAATGTTTGATTCCTTGATAATTCCAGTTCATTCGTTATATTATTATTATTATCTTTGTCATTTTCATACGGTGCTGAAGTTTTGTTTTTTATGTCATCGGATGAGTCATAATCATCAGATGGTTTTAAAATGTCTGATAATGATATTGGTGCTACTTTAAGATCATTTGGCTTACTGGATTTTCTTTCACCATTCTCTTTTTCTGTTTCTTTTGTCAAATCACCTACTTCACGTGAATACTCTTCTGTGTCATCAAATAAATCCATCGGATCACCACCCCTTGCTCCAATTGGTGACGTCAAACATGGTACAGGAGACTTAACACCATCAGCATCTCCAGTGAAATCCTTATTGAAGTTAGTCATTTTCGTTTGTTGTAATGGAATATTTGTGGTTGTAGTAGGCATCCAAATAGTTTCTAACAGTTTAATGAAACCTTGAATAAGTAAATCTTCTTCGTGTATAAGAACATGTCTTTTATCAGGAGCTAAATTAACATCACACGCCCAAGGAGGTAATTTAAAATTTAAAATTAATGTAGGTGTTGCCGATCCCAAACCAGTAGCTTTCCTATAAATTTCATTTGCAGTACGTATAACTTTATTCAAATCAACGGGTCTTTCATTAATATAAATATATTGATGTATTGATTTAGCTCTACCACCACTACCATGCGCATCTAAACTGGCTTTTGATACTAATCCAGAACATGTATAAGTTGTACGTATGTTTGATTCAGATTCTTCATCATTTCTAAATGAAATTGGTATAACAACATTTGCAATTTCATTTTCATTTACTCGGTGTAAACATTTAGTTGTTTTAACACCTATAACAGAGCGTGCCGATTCTCTTAATGCGTTAATTGTAAATTCACTGCCTGGTATACAATCACTACTTACTTTAACATCTGAATTTATACGTAATTCAACTTTTGAATGTATTGCGATAATTGATAATGACTGTACAACTGATATACATTTAGATATTTCTTTTGAATGATTGGTAATTGCATCTTTTCTTCTGACTGGTAACGTATGGAATACTTTTGTTGCACTAACCGTACTACCTATCATTCTAGCACCTTTTGAAACATTTTCTAAATTACCATTCACATCATAAGTTAATACAACAGCACCTAAATCGTTTTTATGTTTTGTAGTAACAGTTAATGATGAACATACTCGTCGTATAGCTGATAAAGCTTCACCACGAAAACCGAATGTTGAAAGTTTTGAAAAATCTGAATCATTACTTATTTTAGATGTTGTTGATGGTAAACATAACGATGAATAATTATTTGATGATATTCCACAACCATTATCAGATACTACTATAGAATCTAATCCGGCCTTACCACGTAAACGTACATCTATTCTAGTTGCACCTGCATCCAATGAATTTTCTACAAATTCTTTGACAATTGATGACGGATCTAATATACAATGAGCTGCACGTATTGTTTGAGATACTTGTGGGCTTATTGATACAATACGTGATTCATCATCATCATCTACAGATTTTGAATTTGGCGCACAAGGTGATGATGTTGTGTTGATGGGAGGCCGTGGTCGTTTGTTTGGAAGAGATGGCGTTATGGAAAGACGTTTGGGTTTTATACAAGGTGACGGAGTTTGATTCTGAGAAGAAGCTCGTGATGAAGAGAATTTAGAAAGGTCGAAGGCGGAAGGAGAAGCGACAGATGGAGATGGTAATGAACGTTGAGAAGAAGGAGAACGTCGTGAAGGAGATGGTGACACAGGTGGCCGACGAGGATGGGGAGGCGTCGTCATGTTGATTGCTCTTTTCTTTTCGGTGACAAAGAAATGAAGTCGTCGTGATATTGGGAAGGTCGGGGAGGTTGAGAAGACATTTTTTAAATGTGCACAGAGGTTCGTGTTTTCGTTTCGATTTGCCGCGAAATTTGATTTATTTTTTTAAAAAACAAAATTAACCCTTAATTACAGCTATAGGTCTTAATTTTACACACTTTCTTGAAATACCAGCTTGATCACACGTGTCAACAACAGCACTGACATCTTTATAACTCTGTTACAGTACACATATTACAGTAATTGATCCACCCGCCAAAAATAAAGCAGTTAGTAAAGAAAGATCTTCGGATCAAAGTGTAGTCAAGTCAAAGAAAGGATCAAAAAAAAAAAACTTACCTCTGGAGCTTCTTCAGTGATTAATTTTGGAGATGCGACACGAATAGCAATTCCATTGTTTTTCAAATCATTTAACACTTGTTGATAATTCAATTTTTTTCTACTTGCAGATCGACTTTGTGCTCTTCCAGCACCATGACAAGTAGAACCAAAAGTTAAATTCATCCCTTTTTCAGTACCTAATAAAACGTAACTGCAAGTACCCATAGTACCACCTACAAGAACAGGTTGACCAGTCGTTTGATATTCACAAGGTACTAAAGGATGAAAAGGTGGAAAAGCTCTAGTAGCACCTTTTCTATGTACTAATAATTTTTTGGTAATTCCATTTACATTATGTGTTTCAATTTTAGCGATATTATGTGAAACATCATAAATTAAATGCATATCTAATTGTCTAGGTGTTTTTTTAAAAATTTTAGAAAATGCTTGTCTTGTTAAAAATGTCATGGCTGATCGGTTCACCCATGCAAAATTAGCAGCTGCTGACATAGATGATAAATAGTCTTGACCTTCTTTTGATGATATTCTAGCACACGCTAATTGCCTGTCATTTACATTTATACTATCTCTTGCCATTGCTTTTTCCATTGATTGTAAAGCATCTGTAGCAACTTGATGACCTAAACCTCTAGAACCTGAATGTATCATAATAACAACTTGACCTTTAAATAAACCTAATGTTTTAGCTGATGATTTATCAAATATTTCATCAACTATTTGTATTTCTGCATAATGATTACCTGCACCTAATGTACCTAATTGTGTTAATCCTCTTTTTTTAGCTCTTGATGATACTTTATTGGGATCTGCTTGTAACATTCTACCATATTCTTCACATTTTTCTTTATCCTCAACCCATGCATAACCTTCTCTTAACGACCAGTCCATACCTAATTCTAAAGCTTCTTCTAAACTTTTCATTGTTGTTGGTATAATACCTTTTGATCCAACGCCAACAGGTATATGATTAAATAATGTTTGTGCCAAAGTTTCACGAATTTCTTCACCATTTACATCATCCTCTGTTAAATTAGTTTTTAATAATCTAACACCACAATTTATATCAAATCCGACACCACCTGGACTAACAATTGCTTCCGGATCATCCATATCAAATGCTGCTACATTGCCAATTGCAAATCCATATCCAGAATGTACATCAGGCATTGCTATTGATCTTGATACTATACCTGGTAATGATGATACATTTGCTATTTGTTTCACAGCTGGTATAAATCCACCTGTTGATGTTGATGATGAACTATTTTCTAATTCGGCTTTTACTAATGGTGCTAATATATCATTTACGAAAAATGTACCAGGAACTCGCATATTAGGTACAAATCCTATTGATATGTCATATTGACATGGACTAACTTGTTTCAAATATGTTAGTTCTTCAGCATATGAACGTTTTGTTAGCTGTTGGTCAGATTTTGATGATGTTGGTATTTTCACCTTTTTGTTCGTTGTAGTTGCCTTTGAACCTGTCTGAATCTCAGTATCGATGTCCATCGCAAATTCTGGTCTGTCGACGTCGCTGTCGTCGTCAGTCGGTTGTATGATGGAAGAGATGTACGTCTGTTTGTGTTTTCCGTACTTGCTCCATGTCCATCAACGCATGGGTGGCACGGTGAGATAGCAACACTCGGGATCGGAAAAAAAAGAGTATATACACGTGTCAATTTTATTTTGTCACTGATTCAAAAATGTAGCTTGCCGAAGGTGCAGTCACTCAAACAATGATCGTATCATGCAGAGCCTATACAATACAAAATAATATTTTCACATATTATGTGAGGTTAGTTAAGTTATGAGGGTGATGTTGATGACGGCGATGAAGACTGAAGCAAAGTATCCAAACGTTTAACAAGTTGTTCATTAAGCCAATCATACCTTGGATCAAGACAATGATCTTCGAAATCAGCAACATCTTCAACGTGAACTTCTCCGACATCTCCACGTTCTTTACTTCCTGGTTTCATTAACAATTGATGCCCAAGTTTCAAAGCATTATCGTCAACTTTTAAAACACGATCACCACTGGGTAGCATAGCTTTAACCCAAGATCCAACACTACTTCTAGCTTTAACTCTAACTCTAGCACAATGAACATTCCGTCTGATACTGGGCTGTAATCTATCAGGATCTATGTGTAAAATGACAGCAAGTGGAAATTTTTCTCTAATCTTATCAGCGATTCTTGTAGGAGGATGTGGAATTGTTATATCTGTTGGATTACCATTAGCATAATAAATTCCAACTATTTTACTATTTGTTAATTTCGTATGTCCATCACTTAAAAGCAATGCCGTTTCTATCAATGGTGTTGTATATTGTGATATATCTGAGTGTGCTAATGGCAATATTTGTGTTATTTTAACTTTGTTTGGTGATTCATATGTACCGATCAATAATCCTGTTATCGTCGTAAAATATTTAGCCGCATGAAGAATTATTAATAAATATGCACTATCTGTTATCGTATATTCAATATCGATTGTCTTCGAAGATTTTTGCTGTGAAGTCGGTGTTGTTGTCGTCATTGGCTCTTCCGTTGATGTAGTGGCTGTCATCGTTCGTGCCGCTCGTCGTTCCGTTTGCCTTCTCTTTGTTGACGATGATGCAGTCCACCAGAAGCAAATTTTCATGATCATAGGCGGCTGCAGAGGTGTTCGGTAATTCGATCAATGCGTAATTCAGTGTAATGCGTTTTCTTTCAAACGGAGGTTTTACGACTGATACAGTATCGATAGTACACGTGTAGGAAAGCCGTTTCAATAATTAAATTATTTTTAGATCTAATTAAAATTTTGGAATGCCACCGACCGTGGGATCGAGAGAAAAATTTCAGACATTTGATATGCCGACGGATAGCTCATACTTGACCATCGTTTTCACGAGACAGCACATTGGAAACATTGAAGTGGTCTACATCTCCCGCCATGTTTCAGAGTATGAGGAACAAAGAAGCCATCACTTCCTCTGTAACAGCTACCCAAACAGCAACTGCCATCCAAGATAGTGCGATTGTTGACATAGTCGGCAAGAATCAACTTCAACTGACGACGACGAACCGATTACTCAATGACAATGAATTAAAATCTGAAGAAAATTCAATTCGTTTTCATCACAAACGTCGAAATCCAGCAAGTCATGCTGCATCATCTAAACGTCGAACACGACCAACATTGACATCTGCATGTAAATTTGATGTTTCGTCACTTGTTGAAGATAGTATGAAGATTGAAACGAATGTTATCAGGAATGATAATAATATGAAAAAGGATGAAAATTGGCATGAAATCAGGGAATGCAAATTATCTGCTGAAGAAGAACGTGATTTAAGAGTTATTGAAAATAGGCAACATTTTAACCCTAAACGTTTTTATAAATCCATGGGTACAGGTCGTAAACAAGGTGAATTACCAACAAAAGTTCATTTCGGTACGGTTGTTGAAGGCGCTCATGAATTTTATTCTTCTAGATTAACCAAGAAAGAGCGAAGAAATAGAATCATTGATGAAGTTCTAGCAGATCGACAAGCTACTAATTACGTCAGAGAAAGAGGAAAACAATTCCAAATAAGTAAAATGATTAATAAGCGTGTTGTTGATCCTGCTTCAAAGAAGCGAAGACGTCAACACAAATGGGATTAAACTGTCGTTCTTTTTCTTTTGTCGATTGAATCTTTGAAAATTTAAGGGTAAATTTAGTTTCACTTTTTCACTTTTATTAGTGTGTGCTTCCAAACCGCTTTCAAACCTCTTTTTCTTTTTTTTTTTGAAACCCTGCGTTGCCTTACGGAGCCTGATCCGTTTCCATTTTGATCTTATTGGTCCACGCTGTTCACCTTCACCTCCCCTCCTTTATTCTCGTCGTCGAAACCTTCGCACACCTTATCCGATCTGATCGCTTGTGATCTCTCCCACATCGGGTCCATGATGACGACATTCTTGTTCGGTAAACGTACAGTTCGCCTAATTCTGTTCTCCATCATCAGCGCATTTACATATCATATTCATCTTGTAACCGCCAGTAAAGCAGCACACATATCATTACATGCTTCATGGAATGCCACATCCCCTGCAGCTGAGGCTACTATCCATTTCCTTCAAGTAAGTTTTGACGTGCACAAACCGAATTTTCGTTTGAAAACGAAGGACAGATGAAACTGACAAATTGAAAAAAACAGATAGGAGGTGTGAATACCGCATCAAGATTCCTAACGGGTCTTACAGGAATGCGAAGTCAGGACATTGAGAATAATGGTAAAGTGCTTTCAGAAGAAGAAGAAGAAGAATTAATCATGAAAGCGTCAAAACATGTTACCGGTGATAATAGTTTATCAAAAGCAACTTTAAAATGGGTATTATCATCACGTATTCATTCACCTCATATTCATCTTCAATACAGTCTTTCATCTCGTGCACACTCACTTTTTCAAAATCATCTTCACGAAGCATCAATATTTGCTACCGTTACATCAACTAGTGAAGATGATAAAGTAAGTATTATAACTGATCATTCAGATCTTACTATGGATACATTGACTAAGTCCATTTCTTCAATTCATTTACTTCCTTCATTACGTCCGCATACTGGTGATCATCTTCCGTTGTATGTAACTAATGTACATCCGAAGTCTGAACCATGTAATCCAACATTATTTATTATGTTATATGCACATGCTACAGATGAAGCTTTATTTGATTGGTTAAGAATGTTAGCAACTTTATCAACATATTGTCAAGCTAAAACTGGTATTCGTTTCTCAGCACCATCAATACCATACAAAGCACCACGTTCACATCCCCCTATGCAAGCATTCTTAGCACATGCTACATTGAAAAGTACAGAATATAAAGTTGTTGATGATCGTGTATTTGAAACCAAGTTATTCCCAGATTGTCCTCAAGGCCTTTCAATCAATGATCATTGTACATCTACCCTAAAAGCAGAAGAAAATGAAAGTAAATTCGATTGGCCTAATATCCCTGTCAATGATTCCGATTTCAAATTTACTCCTTTGTATGCATCGATGTTTATCAAAAAGTATGCCCAGGAACAAGGTGGATCTTTAAGTAATGTATTGGAGTCATTGTCTTTATTCACTGAAGATGGTCCCTCAGTAACTAGAACAGTGGAATTTAAAGAATACGGCGAAGGTACATGGACGAATGATGATGAGAAAACAATGATGAGATCAGTAAGGAAATTTAGAAATAGTATAGGTGATGGAAGTTTCGTTATGTTAAATGGTTTTCATCTTGACGTTGTAAATTTAAGGCAAGGTGTATCTCCATTATTATCATGCCTTTCATCAATTTCAACAGCATCTCAATATTTATCTATAAATTCTGAATCATCCTTTCCAACACTTCCAAAGGCTACAAAAGGATCAGCTTTGAAAGAAGAAAAACTACGTGTACTCCTTCCCGTATTACGTGATAATGGACAATCAACAGTATGGTTAAATGATATCCATATAGATTCTAGGTATAAAAGATGGTCAAAACTGAATTTTTCAGATAGTTCAACAGTTACTAAGTATATATCCGAAGTACGTAAACATGCTAAACGCACTAATAATGATATGCCAGAACATTTAAAACTTGTTCAAGTTCGTGCACACGTTGTTACACTTGTTGTGATCTTAGATCCAGGAGATATGGAACATCTTGCATATATGTCAATACCTGAAACAATTGTTAGAGGAGATATACCTATTCGTGTTGGTTTATTACTCATTCCTAATTCATATGCATCCGAATTAGTAACAGCTACTTTTCATCATTTATTAAGAGTTAATGGAAGAAAAACTGCTGTTCAGTTCTTATCTATGATCGGTCAAGTTATTCAATATTTCGGTGGTGGGGCTATGGCAGGTAGTGGTGGTATGTTATCTGAAAATGTTGTCAATGTTGCATATCAACAAGTTGCAAGTAAATCTAAATCAAAATATGAAACTCCTGCTGAGATTTTAGAAATGGATGATGAAGTTAAACAAATCTTAAAAGAAGCTAAAGATGTTGCAAGCGGATTAAAATTGTTTAATGATATCGATCCAGAAGACATGAAACAGCAAGAAGATGAACATGAACATGAAGAAGAGGGAGTAGGGGGAAAAAAAATTACTCAAAAAGTTTCATTGCTTTGTGTGATGAATGGAATCGTCGTCAAAGATGTTGCACGTGATTTAATCCCAATGGCAATAAAAGAACAACAGCGAGTAGCTGATATGTTAGAAAGTGGATCTTTTGAAAAACATATTCAAGGTATTGAAAGTTTGAAGGATATGAATGTAGATAAATGGGTATCTGCTGATGATAATCTGATCGTTGTTAGAAAGCTTAGTGAGGATATGCGTTCAGGTATTGGCGGGGGAAGCCGTTCACCTTTTGCTGCACGTAACAGAGGTTCTAGTAATAACGGAAAGGAAGAATTAAGAATGAAAGGTAAGGATATTATGTCTGTGATGGAGGCTATGGATAAAGTTGAGTATATTAAAAGTATGAAAGATAAATATAAAGTAACTGTATGGCTTGCTGGCGGTCATGATGGAACTACTGATGAATACAAAAGGTTAGAATCAATTTTCAAAACTGCTGCATCTTCGGAATTTGCACAACAAGCAATGTCAAGATTTGCAATCATTGATTTATCTTCAAATTTATATCAAGTTATTATGAAAACATCCTTTCAAGAAATTGAAAAAGACGATATGGTTATTGTGATTAATGGACGTATTGTTAGAGGATCTTTAATTGAATCAATTGATGATTTAATCGTTGAAGTTGCTTCCGAATTTCAAAATGTGATACTGCCTGATGATGTTAAAGGCGAACATCGATTATTATTCAGACTGTACGATATTGAAATTACAGCTTCTTGTTCAAAGGATATGCATGAAGGTGAAAGACTTGCATCACAAACTGATGTAGTTGAAGCATTGAAAACAAGTAATGAAATTTCTTCATTATCTATTCCATCTGCATTATCAATAGATGTTATAACGCCATTGGATGTTATCGCTGTCGTTAATCCAACTGATAAGGATGCTTTCATCATCTCATCTTTATTACAAGCATTACATTCTTCATTTTCTAAAAATGAAATGACGATGTCGATAATCATCGTACCTGATTTAGAAACAGCAACAACAAAACAAGAACCACCTAAAACATTTTTTAAATTCCTTCTATCTCCATCTCCATCATCATCTTCATCAAGATTTCCAACACGATTATCATTTACAAGACTTCCACAAGATCTTGTATTAACTATGGCGATCGATACACCACGTGCTTGGTTCGTATCATCACATTCCACAAACTATGATATGGATAATGTAATTCTAGGTTCTATATCAGGATCATCTGACCTATTTTCAGAGTATGAATTACGTAATTTAATCGTTGAAGGTTCTTGTATAGATGAAAAAGATCAACCTCCTCAAGGGTTAAAACTTGTATTAACTAATGGTGATGGTGGTTCT
>JAULBU010040095.1:0-14644 GCA_032358235.1 Odonthalia washingtoniensis | reverse complement strand
GGATCCTCATCCCGCCGCTATAAACTCTGAACTTGTTACTCATAGCAATGCAAAAATATCCGATTTTATTGCTTTTCATGTTCCTGTTGGAATTAATGATGATATGGATGATGTTACACAACGAAATTTGTCTTCTATTCGCAACAAGGAAATATGTCATGATACAGGTATTAATCAGCACATCCGTGTAGTAGATTATTGGAGAGCGGATGATGTACATCCACCTGCAACAACCGAGCCAATACTTACAACGGAATACAACCATTCAAAATCAAATGTTTGAGTGGTCCCACCGCCAACTGAAGCAATAGAAAATGACATATTTCCATCGGCATATCCTCTCATATTTACACCAACGTCCAGCACACCGTTACCATGTCTTTCTGATGATATTTCGAATGGTTTAATCCAACATGACGGAGATTCAGAATTGGATATTTTAACTTTGCGAAGAAGAATGAATCTGTTTTGTAGCTATCCAAGTTACCTCACCATAATATCTACTGCAGGTTGTACAAAAGCATCTGCAAGATACTACAAGTTTATTATTTCACTAACCGCAACTTAGAGATCAGACCTGGCTCCACCAACTTACGAAAGGGTTCATGATCGTATCTGGAAACAATTAAGATCACATTGCCTTCCAAAATATGTAATTATTGATTGAAACAACCCCAATCTGGCTATTGAAGAAACAGTACTAAAGAACTCTAAGAATAGCGTGCCTTTAATTCTTCCATCTTCTTGGGCGAAGTACTAAGTACGTACAAATTTGTATTTCAAGCAGCTGGCTAAACCATATTAAAATGCAGGAAATAACTGTATAGATTGGACCGTTTTATTTTCACAAGTTACAAAGAGTATCATTTACTTGCTATACTCACCGACAATATTTCATTTCCAATCGGATCTACAACTACATTAGTTGATTTTTCAGCATTTATATAGCGCAATGTAGCCACCAAGACGGATGTATCGTCACAGAGTTCAAATTGAACAGAATGAATGGGTGAAACTGGTCCTATTTGAAGAGTACATGCTGGATATTCATCCGAGGATACCTTTCAAGAAATAATGAACTGAAAGTTAGCGACAACTGGTACGGATCCAGAAGTAAAGGTACTGCGTAATTACAACTAGGGTTCAACCACAGTGAGTTGTCCAACTGTCTACGCTGCCAATTTTTTTCGTACTTCTACATCTAGATCATTCACCAAACATCACGAGTTATCCGGTAGAACAAGACCAGGTTCCTTTTTTGTTCAAATCCGGAGATCCATGTGCATTTCCCGGTAAAATTCTGAGAGTACAGATCAGAGCCTCTCATAAAAGGATTCAATTTCCAAAGTATGTGCTTTTATTGGACGTCACTGTGAGGAAATAGGGGAAGAAATTACTAGACAACAATTAGTTTGGCTTCAGATTGCTAACGATGGCACATTAATTGTTCTTGGTTCAGTATCAGTTTCTGGTGTGCTTAAATTTATACAGCAATCGGAAAAAACAGGTTTAATCACGCAAATATAAAGGTACCTCCTAGATCTATACGTTTGTAAAGTGGTGAATTTATTATTCTTTTTCCGATACTTTTTAATCATGATGAATTTACGGCAACGTCCACTTTGTACCTACAAGGCGCTGTAGGAGGGTTCTATTATCTTCTTCCATTATCTCTTTGCTCTATTACAAGAAATTGTCCAAGATCAGCTCGTGTATTGTCTTTAACTCCACCAGGACATAGTACCTGCAAGGTTTTGAAATACAGTGTCAACGATATCGTTACCGGTAATACTTCTGGTATTGAAGCAATGGATACATATGGAGAGAATATCAGAATCTTTTTTGATACTGTCGGCTTCGTCTCCGACTATCCTGCAGAATCTCAAGCTTTGGATAACAAATCACACTCAGCCCATGCCCCATGTACTCTTAGTAGTTTCAAAAAACATATAAAGCAGGTCGGATCCGAATATGGGTATTCTTCAACAATTAACTCCAAAAATCATGCTTACCTAAGAACAGCTAATCCTACAACTCATGTACGTCGTAACTGTTTGACGAAAGATAGTCAAATGTGCCTCGGAATGAGAGAGGATGGAATGCGCTATAGATGCCTATTTTTCACAGTTGCAAAATAACGAGGTTAGACGGCAATTTAATTATTTAATATGCACAAAATTATGCGGCAATGGTTTTCCGAAGCATAAATCAGTTTATAGTATAAGTGGTGAGAAAATGAATTCTATGAAAATGACTTCAATTTTCTGCGTTCTTCTAGTATTGGATGCAATCGACCATATGTTTAACTACAGGTCTGTCAAGAATGACTTTTTGATCAGATTGTTACGAAACATCCGTTACATTCTTCGTAATATAGTTTGATTGCCATGTTCGGAAATTGACGGATCCGTCTTTAAATAATTCGAAGGGATTATCGGGTTCAAGAGACTTTCAAGGTTAAATGTGCACAAAATTACCGAATTAGTCTATATTGTACATTGTCTTCGAACTCTGGATCGAGGTCTAGCCTACATGATGGATAAACCAAATATTCACAGACTCCTGGAGTTAGAAATTCATGGTAACTTCGTTTTTGGTCACACAAGAACAATTGCGGAAAACGGTTTGAAAACAGCTCATGAGGTCTTAAAATGAGCATTACGTTGGAAAAAAATGGTGAAAAGCATATCACGGCAGCATCCCATGCAGCATGTTCCGATTGGCAACATCGTCTTGTTAAGACGCTTCATACACATCAATCGTCGAGATTTGAAGGACAGAGATTGACAAGTTTGAAATATATGGCCAAGGAGTCAACGCGGCAAGGCTGAGAACAGATAAGGAGTCTCACCGTAAAGTATTTCCTGATGATGAAACAAAGATTGATGAGATATTCGCAGAACCTTTGCGTTCACAACTTTTGAACAGATAGACCAAGAATCTACCATGAGAATTACAAGGAAGGATGTGGATGGGTGAGGGTGTTGGATGGTCTCCCCACCACAAACTGATCGAAAAAGGTAAGAGTTTACTATATGATATCACATACAACAATATTGCAACAATAACCGAGTTCCATTCTTCTGTATATGCTAGAGGTTAGGGCAACAAAAACACGAACTTAAACATATCATCAACTCTATGTAGAAAATATCATACAGGTGTGTGGTCGGCAATAAGCTATCATACAACAAGTTTATCAAGTTCATGACCGTTACGATCAAGTCATATCAGAAACTACGGTGGCCTATTTTGCAATAGTTGGTATTACTTCAATCACTGGTTCTAATGATGTATGGGCTATTTCTTTACGTCTTACTAAAAATTCAAAAAATAGGACATTCGTTCAAGGTAACTCTTTTAGCTCCCAAAATTGAAATCGTCAAACTATATTCTACCGTACGCAGAGTCGCTATCCTTTACTGTTGCAATAATGTTTGTGCACATGACCTATACGAAAATCGTATCAGTAATAGTGGAAGTGTTCTGGAAGCAGAATGAGTATTTATCATTCCCCGTAGGATGAGATACCCGCCGAGAATGGCGTGAAACGATAGGAAAATTAGAAAATATAATTCGTTTCTGTATGTATATATATATATATATATATATATATATATATATATATACATATATTCATATATATACATGCTGGATGTATATATTTTATGATATATAGATACATATACCCCATTATAAATAAACTTCTTTTTGTCATATTGTATAGTATATGCACTCCTTTCGTAACTAGACAAGTAATTAGAGGATTAATTTTATGTAATTCGACAGTCGTGTTACTTGAATTTTATCCCAGTATTAAATGTAATACGTCAGTTGTGTTTCGTTAATGTTCTCAAAGAATTAGATGCAATACTTCAGCCTGTAGAGAACATTGAAGTAACACTACTGAGTAGTATTAATTTACTGTTCTCGAAGAATTAGATGTAATACGTCAGTTGTATTGATTTAATTTTATCGAAGAATTAGATCTAATACGCATGCAGTGTTACTTTATTTTATCGAATAATTAGATGTAATACGACTGTAGTAGTACAAATGTTATGGACCTATTCTATCTAATATATTTGCAGTGTTACGTTTGTGTTATCGACAACTTGGGTGTAATACTTTCGTAGTGATATTTTATTCTTTTTGACTCTTCACTTGTAACGAGTCTGATTCGTTACAATTAATTCCCTGAAAACATTATTGGGAACGGATCTGACCCGTTACAAGCACCCTTAGAAAATATTTAAGTAACATTTCAGTACGAGACACTTTGTAATGAGTCGAATGATTTGAGTTTTGAAAAATTGAACTATACTTTCGGTTTCACATGTTTACTGTACCGTGTCCGACAAATTGAAAATAATGCGAAAAATACGAAAAAAACTATTGATTTTCCAAATTTACCATACAGTGTATACCATCCCCTCAGACATTATTAATATCTACAATCAACTACATGCACAATTTTAATTGATTTTAATACTGAAGAGCACAGCTCTATAATGGAGTTGCCTGTAAACATCGGGGAATTAGTAGAGATTTACTGAAAGGGGCAGCATCAAAAAAGAAGCGGATTGTATGAACTGAAACCATTTCTTAAAACCGATCAAGCCTCTAGATCTATCACTGTCCCTATTTACCTCAATAATGGACTCTGTGTAGCCATCGAGGATGTAATAACAGAAACAGGAGATGCTGACTTATTATAAAGTGGTAGCTTTATTCGTTTCAATGTTCGATGAATTATTAGAGGAATATAAATGTAGTAATAATAATAAGTTAGACTTTGATAATAAAGAAATGGTTATGTCAGATACCGTATCTGACCAGTGACTCGTACATGATCCAAATTATCATCTGATATTCTACTCACACCAAATGTAGGTGATACGATAGATAGCAGTTACCTCCAACAAAAAGCACTTAATATCACAGTATACAACATGAAAGAGCAGCTAAATACAATTAGCTGGTTGAAAAAATTCGGTGCGACAATATGCTACTCACTTAGAGGTGACACATTAAAACAGATGGTCGGTGTTTATATATTCACTGATGATTCTGAGATTGATGATGTTGGTCAACTTGGTGAAGAAGCTGAACTAGGAGTTGGTAGTTTAAAACGGGAAAATATTACCATATCGCTTCGTGGTTATCCCATAAAAGGATACTTCCGGCCAAGTCTGTACCTGCTGCAGAAATAATAACAGCTGAAGACGGAATTGACGAGACTAAAATGGTAGCGCAAGATGTTCGGAAATATTTAATTTGGATGTCAAGCTACAATTGTGTGTTGATTCCAAGGATGTATGTTCTCTTTTCTATCTAAAAAAAGAAACTCAATTGATTGTTCTATCAGGAGTGAGCTTATTATTATCATTCATTGATGAATGTGAAGATATTCTCTGTCCTTGTTTATTATGTATTATTATAAATATTTAATTTAGGCTCTTTTATTTCATGGAGTTATAGAATATGTTCCTGTACTTTTGAAGAAATAGTAGTGTGATCGTACCGGTAAGGCTGTAAGATTCACAGACCTCGGTAGTAGCGGAGTGTTCCGCTCCACTCGTGATATCAAAATAGTTTCAAGGGGACAAAACTTGTGTGCTAGGGTTGTCATGTCAGTTACTGATGCACGCAAATAGGTCATTTTATGTGCAGGTAAGTACTGGCGGGTGAATCTTACTGAAAGCGTTTTTATAAATTTGTATGCGGAACACGGTTTGCGAAAGAGTCATGCAAAATTCGGATCCACTTTGAACAAAAATTGCCATCCTTCTCGCCGTTATTTTGGTCTGAAGAACGACTGGTGTGATGGAAATTTTTATTATTTGTCGTACTTCAGGAGACGTGGCAAATCTTCCAGAAATAACGACAACGTAAAAACATTTCGGTTCCCCAAAATTCTCTATCACCTCCACCTTTTCTTAGAGCATAGTTGTATAGATAGTCGAGGATGTTTGAGATATTGGGAGTTCGATCATCACTGCATTGTCGTTAAAGAGGAGACAACTGCTGCCCACTTTTCTGGGAATTTGATTTCTTAATTTCCCACAGGTTCGAAATACATTACTTGAGATCTGCGTATGTGAAATTATTTTTACATTGTCAGATAGACCGGCCATGTACCCAGATTGAAATATAAGCATTAAAGTCCAAAAACAAAATTCAATCGTCCTTGATTGCTTCTTCACGCTGGTACGCATTTATTGCAGTGCCGTGAGTGTAAAAATGTAACGTGTCAGCCGTGAATCGTCGTGTGAAACTTTCAGAGGTTGGACAGGCGAAATATACATATTGGGATGAATCAGAATAAAATAAACTAATTCGAAAAAAGAAAGCAATACTGAATTTAACCGATAATGTTATCGGTGAAATGTCTTGATGCCTAGAGCAAGAACATGGAATAAGAAATGAAAAATCTTTAAAAAGGAAGGCGTTGTGTGTAGAATAAATCTTTGGGAACTGTGGCATTATAAAAATAGGCGAGTTAGTGCCATGTGTCTGGGTACTAATATAACTGTACTGTAGAGATGGGAAAGTCTTTTCTGGAACTACTTTTAAATCAAACAATCTGTGCTACAGTTGTACTTGTGCTTAAAGAGTAGCTCAGTGTACTTGAAATGACGTAACAGACATGAATGAAAGTCTTTTTGAAATGTCATCATATTTGTGGTCTCATTTTCAATTTTTTGAAGGAATTTCATAATACATTAAAAAAGTTCTTGAAGTTATTCCGTGAGACATTCCTTTGCCTTAACAATAACATACAGATTGAAGTGAAAAAATACAAACAGGCATCCACGTCGTGTCGTTTTTTATTTATTTTTATCAGTTCACTTTTCATGATTTCAATACTTTCTGAAAATATTCATCTTTGTGACATTATTTTTCATGAACAGTAAACGAATACAGATTGAATTGGTATTGATATAATTATGCTTTTCATCATCATTCAATTTTGCATCAATTAATTTGCTCGTCATCATCATGTAATAAGTTTGTTCAATAAAGCTTATCATTCATGTTCGTAGTAAATTAAATTAGGTGTTCCATTTATCCACTTTTTTTCATTCATTCTCAAGCATGTATGTCAGCTGTGAATAATCAAATTTTCCATCATCATCTAAGTCCTTCAGATTAGCATATTATAATAATCATAGTTGCATCTATTAACATGTTCATAATAATGACGACCATTATTTTTAATAATAGTATCATTTATTATGACCCTTACCCTGTATTATGTTCAGTTGTGCACCATGTTTTGTCCTTTTGGTGCGTTGTTGTTATTGATGTTTGGCATTTAAAGTTGTTCATCATTCTCATGTTATTTTATGTTGTTCATCGGCCATCATCAATCCTGTTTTATCATTATTCCTGTTTATTTTTTATTTCGTTTTAAAACTGAAGTTAGTCACATTCTTATTGTAGTATCATCATATTATCTGAATTTATTATTACTGTTCGTCACATTGTTATTTTATATTATCATCATAATGTATTAAATTTCTCTTCATCATGTATTTTTATTATTATCGGCTGTGTTTCCGTAACTGAATGCCTACATTCAAATGGTAGAGTTTTGGGGTGTAGTGAATATATAGTAGGTCAGGCGAAGTTGAGCGGTCCGTGTAGGTTACATAACAATAGCAATTGTTACAGATGGTAACTGAAGAAATATCTACATGAATTGAACATGAAATATATGGGGCAATAACTGTGGTATACAGATACTCTATGTTTGAATGTATGAGACATAGAATTTACTTACGTACAGCGCAGAATTTGAAAATACATTCTATGGGACACTACCTGTGGTGTCCATTTACTGTAGTTTTTAATGTATGAACGATAAACATTTACTTACAGACAGTGGAAAATAAATGAAAGAAATTCTACAGTAAACATTTTATGGTTTGGAGAAGTGCACGGGTATAATATTTGAAATCCTTCCAACACCGGACATTTTTGTGTATGTGTACTGCAAAAAAGTCCAAATCGTGTAAGAGAGAGAATAAGTACATCATGAAATACTACGAAGAGTGTGGTTTAAAAGGGAAGTCACTTTGACTGCGCAGATAATTTGTTGACTGAAATTTTGGAAATGAACTATGATAACGGGGAGAGTGAAATGAGGAGAATATTAGAATGACACATTGTGATGGGTTGAAGAACCAGGAAATTGAACTGTGTTAAATTGGCACAAACATTCGTCATCACTATTAAAGTAAATATCTGGGAAAAGGAACCCAACGGGTTGATTAAGTGTAAGGAGTGTATTCTATTGACAATTTGAAATGTATTAATGTCAATAAAATTTCCAATATTATTCTGTGAATAAAATTTTCGAAAACATACCGAATGTATTTAAAAACAACTACTATTTAAAAAAAACACAACGAAAAGAAATAACTGTAGGGGGTTTGTGTCACATCTAGCCTATCAGCAAGGTTCTCACATCCACGTAATACACCACTTTTACTGTGGCTGACATTACTGGGAATAAATGTAGCCAAGAATTGTAATGGTGTCAAATATGAAAACTTCATGATGTATGATATTGTCCCTGGAAAATATAATTTATGTACGAATTTTAACTCAAAAAAGAGTTATATGAAGTAGTCATTTCTATCATAGCGCATAAAACTTTTCTATATTCACTAAAATCCTGTCTGGAAAACTTTGGACCTATCCACAGGAAAGGGCAACATAAACATGTTCAATTATGGATAGTTCTGGTGTCAGAAGATATGACCAGCAACAGTTGGTGGCTACTTGTTAAAATTGTGCTGCCTATGTAACGCCATAAAATGTACTTGGACTTGAAACGGACTAAGGCAAATCTGGTGTCTTGAACAAGTCTTTAGCTGTTCCTTTCTGCATGGTGTAATGTCAAGTAGGAAGAAAGGAAGTTGAAGAATTGATCAATTTCGTCCGAGACGCTGACTTTGAAGAAAGATTGTTTTCAAATAAATTTGCATGTATGGATTAATTTATGAATACAACGGCCGAACTTGTAAGGCAATGGCGAGAAAGGAATTGAAATGTTGAGTTAGATGTCCAAAACTATTGGTGTGATAATTTGAACAAATGTGTAGTTGTATTTTGTTGTTTTCTCAATCTTTTTTTCATTTGTAAGCGTTTTGATGGAAAAATAAATAGATACCTTTGAACAATTTAAATATTTCCGGGATGAATGTTGGTAACGGAAACTATATCATCAAACTACTGAATAAATAGTTCACAGCGTTTTGATTGCAAATCAGAATCCTATTACTATCATTACATAAATTTCAATGTTGTTAATTGTCTAAAGTTTAAGAAAGACAGACTTCTGAGTTGTAGTAGGATATATAAAAGTATGTGGAAAAGAGTTCCGAATCAAATGTTAGAATGACCCGTTGCACTTACACATGATTGATGCCATGTGAATCATGCCATTAAAATAGTCTTTCCATTGGAAAACTTGAATATAATGGAGAACGATATTTATGAAGACTGTACAATTGCAACGCGCTTCTTATGAAAAGTGTGATGAAAAGGCTAGCAATTTTTGACCAATTAGATTTACAACAATATCCTAACAGTTATAGCAAGTCATGAAACGAACTCTCGTTGAAACCACGTTGAAACCATAAATGACGATGACGATGAACGATGAGTTTGGTTAATACTGGACGACGAGGATGAATTATAAAGAAGTGACGATACAGGAAGACGGTTACAATTTGACGCTGAAAAGATAAAGCGACGATGATGATTGACGGTGACGACAAGTGACGGTGATGAATGAAGGTGACAATAAGCGTCGGTGTGGATTGAAGGTGACGATAAGAGACGGTGATGAATCCATAAGGGAAATGATGTTTTCACGAACGTCGAAACGTTGGATAACAAATGCAAGAAGAAAAACGCAGACAACGACAACTTGTTAAAACAAGATAGGAGACCCATTGGAGACACAGGTGGATCTACGTATAAGGGTAAAACGGAGGGACACTGTTTTGACAGAAGATGACGCGTGTAAACAATCACATACAAGGGAAACCCACACCAAGGCAACCACTGAGGTACTGTATCAGATTTTGAACCAAAAATTAGTACAATGGCAAAAATATGCAATTACTGCATATTACTTTCCGCTCCGCACACGGCGGCACTATTCTTGACTACATTTTATGGCTTTTCCGCACAGCAATGATGAACAGAACTGTAGGTACATTAATGGGATGCGTGTGAACGATCTCAGCTCATCTAATTAGAAATTAGAAATTTGTCGGAATTTAGAGTACACGTTTTATTATCCAGTAGATACAGGAAACGGCTTCATCTTTTTACCAATTCTCGAGAGAGAGTAGATACCAAATTAAATAGGTAGACAATAATAGAGACATCAGAAAACCTTCGAATCCAAATTGAAATTTAACGAGGAAATATAACGGTGACAGGAGACCAGATCCAAAGCGCTACCAACGGCGATTACCCGTCGTCGCCTGGGGTTAAAGCGATCCCACGTGTCATCGCCATCAACTGCGAATCGAATTGAATATAGGATACATCAGAGTGAATCTCTCGACCCTACCTTATTCGCAAAATAATTTAATCGTGATAGGATTGTAGGATCAGAATTCCAGCACCCGCAAGCCGCGGTAGAGGTAATAGAATTCTAACTCAGAGACGCCCCCTTTTCCAAAATTCATTAATTCCTCGCCCGACCGACTTACTTCGTGACCAGCTGTTTTTATATGAACTTTAGATATTTATTAATCGAAACTATTTCCATCAGCACCTGTCATAAGGACGAACCTACTCCTTTCCTTCTTTCTGGGACTAATTCGCGAGGTAGCCAATATGTGTTATGTTTAAAGTCGATCTTTCGGCGAAAGTTTGTAACTGACAGTATTTCTAGAACTATCATACTGTTTCAATATTGGAAGATGGCCAAAAACATGTATCCAGACTTGGATAATGTGACAGCAATTTCGGGGTTTGTAAGAAACATTACATTATATTGTAAATAGCTCCGATTGAGATCCGTGAAGACTGGTAGGATAGTACAAGATAGGGTTTTCAGTATTTTAAGAATGATTTGTATCGTGACAACAGTACACAGTACTGCTCTTTGTCGTATTGCTTCACTCTGTTGCAGATAAACAGAAAAACCATCACGTACCAAATATGGAGATGTGTGTTCCGTATTATGTGATGTCGTTATCGTCCCTGTATATTGCAATGTTGGAAAATTGAAGCTGCGTTTTAGAAATGGAGCATGATGTGAACTACGACGTAAAGATGAAATGTTTGGTCCCATATTTTCACTGTTCCATCCATTCGAGTTGCTAGCCGTTTGGAGGGAGATCTATATGACAGTTTGAAGAATGTATTGAAGTGCTCATACTTTGATGCATCAATCATGTTTGGACATCCAAATCTTGAGAGGTATCCACGACGTGATCTGATAAATTGACCTTCAATATGAGGATCCCTGTATCAAAATGTTTCCCAAAATGTTGTATGCATTATGATTTCAGAATATAAATTCGGTTAGAAAGTTGAGTATTAAAACGTGGCTACAGTATACATACATAATGAACCACTACCCAAAGTAATTACCAACTATATCGACATCACATCGTATACCGTATCAAACTGTCCACGTTTACCATGACGACACCCACCTTCTGTAATCTACTTACAGCTGGTTGTAGCCAACTATCTGCTTCGCAATATATCGCCCTCATGAGCTACAAACTCGAACAAAGCACCAGCTTGGCACTCAGGATCTACTGTCAGTATTCATGTTTTTGAAATTCATGTTTTTTACAAGAATGCCACTCGCACCCTTTCTTTTTCTCTTTTACTTCCTCTCCCTACTTCTCTTTTACAAAATATTAAACCCACCATTTAATTTTCACCTAACAAGGCATTGCTACCCAGTCAATAAGTCAACAAATTTATATTGATACAACTTCGCATGCGTCCGATCTTGCCCAGATCCTCACCTCCAGTCCATTCTAACGTCTTGATCTGACCTTGTGTAGACCCTCACGTCCACTCCATTCTAACCTCCTGATATGACCTTTCCCAGACCATCACGTTCACTCTATTCTAATCACATATCTCGTTACATACATACATCTATCACTACAATATCCACTAGTACTCGTTAATATCCCACGCTATACGACATACAGTCCACCCCCGTATCTGCATACGGATCACCTTCCACCAAACGGAGTACACCACACTCTCCGATCCCATTGGCCTGTATACATCCAAAAGGAGCTTATTTATATCGCTCTGTAAGGGGCTGTTCGCAGCTTACCCATGTAATTCGAAAATCTGGATTCTACCACTTGGTAACCGACCCGAAAAAATAAAAATAATAAAAAATAAAAATAATCATTCAATCTGAATACTAATGATTACAAAATAAAAAACTCACACAAACACAAAAAAGTGCCAAATCCGCGCAAACACAGAAAATGTCAGATACAACACCTGAGGTTCAACCAGCCCACCCTATTGGACAACGTACAAATCGAGGCGCACAGCTGACTGGTCAGATATTCACGCCATATCAATTATCACGGTATAACCGGTACTTGCGAAGATGCGAAAGCAGCTCACTAACAACACCTCTTGCAACAACTTCTAGAAATATGCCGCGACTCTTCCTTTTTGAATATCCTATGCGCGACATCAGCACGGAACCACTCTTGGAAGAAAAATGCAAGACGATGTTTGAACTTTTCTATACGCTTCCTGACGATGCGATTTTATTTACGGAAGGAAACATTCAAATGCCTTTAGCAACCATTTGACTCCACAAAGATGTAACAGAACTTTACAGTCTCTCGAACCGCTGCCAGTAGACTATACTGGCACTAGAACAAACAGCACCTGAAACAGAAAATAGTACACTTCTGTTAAACCTATGGCTTGGCTGTATCACAATCGTCCCGATTAATTCCTCTATGGAATAATGAATACATTCCCACGGAGAAGACACACCAGACTAATAAGATCAACATTCTAGGAAAACCCAAAATCAACAGACCTGAGATCCCCTTTGACTAATACAACAGACGCAGTTAAGGGGTAACTACTTTTTTCGAGAGACGGAAAACTATTGCTTGGGTCTGTTATAAGAATTCAGCGTGGCCATCTTCTCTTGCTGTGGGTGGCAGATGCTGTTAATGAAAATGAAAGAAGTAGTGCTGTCCTTTTATCTCCTGAGCCTCCGTTCAGACTGGATAGCGTTGACCTTTTTTTGAAATCACTGGCGGACAATAATGTGACTAATTGTCTTGGGGATTAAAATTAAAAAATAATAGAAACAAGATAAAACTTGGTTTACCAACTTGCCCATTATGATATAGGTGGTGTATGTTGTTTGAACGAAAAATATGTGAGAGGTCGCTGCAGCTTCCGATGTTGATGGATTTGGCTGAGGAGATGAAGAAAAAAGAGATTTTGGCATGGAAAATGTGACTAGGACAGTTTAATAAGGCTGTGAACATTGAATAATAATCATTGTTGACGTAGGATCAGCTGGTGTGGAACTAGTTGTGTCATTAGTGCTGTTAGGATTAGGATTACTAAAAGGTGAAGGATTAAATTGGGGTTGTTTGTCAGTTGTGTGGTATTAATTCATGTGCTGTTATGACTGTTCTTGTATATATCAATTGTATCTTGTGTGCTGTTCATCTGTAGGGGAGACAACAGGTGATTCATTCTAGGATGAAGAAACAAGAGGAAATGGATGAGCAGAAACAGTTTTCGTACTTTGTTTAGGTGTTGGGGAATGATTTTGAATAAAAGGAGGAGCAGGTTTTCAGGAACTGAAAAAAACGAAAAAACGAAATGTTGGGATTAGAGGTGACGGCGTACCAATTTAGACCACTAGTGGGGTGACTCCGCGTTTAGGGGTGTTTAGAGCATCTCTAGTTAGGGTGCTGAGTTCGAATAAAAAATATTATTATTTGAGTAAACATAGGATGTCGCAGCGTGCCAGAAACAAGTATACATGTTGTATGAGTTCGATTATTTAAATAAAAAAAATAATTAAAAGTGCTCGAAATGCACCGGTTTTTTTGTGGAATGTGTAGAAACTATATGAAAGAAGCCAATGAGCACAGCGGTAGAAAAAATGAAAAAGTTCGATCGAAAAGGAGAATAGAACTTTCTAAACGTGTATGGAGGTAGGCATACCTGGAAGGGAATAGTTGTCCCGCGATGACAATGTACATGAGTAGGAACATGCCCAACATTGTTGGCCCCGATTGGTGATGTACAATAAAAGTAATTGTGCCTGTCAGATTGCGCCATATTAGAGTTCCCGGCAGTTGGATATTCACAACTGTACATCTTGTTTACCAATTTACACACTTTTCTCTAGTTACCTGTCAATAACGTTTTCTAGTTCGATTCCCCTTTCTTTTTCCATTTTTTCATTGGCTGCTTTACCGCGTACTTATTTTCTTTTATGTTTTTGAGGGTACGACATATGAAGTGCTGAGTTTTTTATTTCAGTTTCATTAAATTGTTCAATACCGAACTCAGCACCTCATGTTATCTTTCTTACTGATTTCATTAAAAACATGTGTCAAAAAGTTCTTTATAAACC
>JAULBU010040084.1:0-14652 GCA_032358235.1 Odonthalia washingtoniensis | reverse complement strand
CGTCATCTATAACACCATGGTAAACAGGTGAGCCACAAGTAGTTTAGTTCTAATTGTGTCCCTTCTTCATTACAAATCATAGTATAAAATTTTGTAGATAAGCTATAATTTTCTAAACTGACACTCTCAACAAAACATGCAATACAAATTGTAATATCGGAAACAATACTAACAAATAGACCGTACTAGTGATCATTTCACAAACTACATGAATGATATTGACTTTATAAAACATGTTGCTTATTTAATATAAGGACAAACTAACAAATAAAAACAATACAGGTAGAAGATAAAAATGAGTTGAATATTTGTTCAATTTCACCTCTACCACAATTCATACATTTTATTTAACCATTCACTTCCTTTCACCTCCTTTCCTCACAATTTCAGCCGTAATCACTTTACAATATCTAACTGATGGTACTTGCTTTGAGAATAATCTCACATCAAAGTCAGCGTTGCAGATGATGTTAATAACTTCTTCCACCTCCTTCCTTCCAACTAAAAATTCTATGATACTTAAAGATACAGCAAACGACTTTTTTAGCACACCAGATTTGCTCTTGTCCATTTCATGTCCCATTTCCGTCAATAAGGATACGGATTTATCTATAGTTCCACTACTGCCAGACGGATTTCCACATCCATACGGTTGTCAATCGGAACCGTTCATGATAATACGAGATATTTCTGTTGAATTTCCTGTTGAATTATCCAGTTTAAAGCTACAGCTGTGTTCTGTAAGGGAAAGAGTTCTTTGAAGAGGTGCATATGTTTTGCTTTATTAAAGGTAATCACACGACACAATAATTACATAAACTACTGAAATATTTTTTGTACATTGCTTATATATCTCAGAGCCAGTATCATACATCCTGATGTATCCATCTTTTGCATGTCATGCATCTGTATCCCCATTCTTAGTTTTAAAGGCTACATACATGTGGTGTCTTCTGAGATTTCGAGGACACCACGCCATTTCGTTGAAAGCATACACGTAAAAGAACGCTTACGTTCACATTTTAAATTTTGGATCCCTTAATTTTTTTAATTGCATTATTTTCGGATTGGTTTTTTTTTATTATTTTCTGTCGTATGTGTATTTGATTTTATATTAAAAAACAATATTGGAAGTTTTAATGGCAATAGTATTTTTTCGATTTCTCGACTTTTTTCAGATCTGCCGTTTCAGTGCGATAAATGACGGTTGTGTGCCATTTTCAGTTATTAAAATTTCAACTAACCAGCCATTTATGTGCCGTTTTCATACAATTGTATTGCATGCTTTTCTCCATCTGCGCACATTTCTATCAATCAGTCACGAGTATAAGCGATCAACTTGCAACGATGATCCCAGCACGATGAAAGTTCACTCATTCTGATCGTTCAACAGTGACTCGTACATGTTAGTTCCTATCGAGATAAACTTATTGCATGTGTCCAATGTTTAGCACAGGTAAGTATTCATTAAGCATTAATTCATTCCAAAAGTTTAGTACAACTCCATTCATATTTATTAACCTTCGTTTACCTTCACGAACTCTTCTGATTTTCGTTCACAGGTTGCTTCTCATCTTCAACTACCTGGTTCAGGTAAATAGGTATATTTTAATTCCCCTTCCGTTTATGGTTTCTTACTATAATTCTCATGTCATGATCTTTTCATATTCAATTTACTAACTTCTCTTCTATTCTTCATGTTTATTAATGTTATGTTTATTTGTCTGCAGATCAATATGGTGTATCTGTTCTCAGTGAAAAATTTAGAAGTATATATATATTGTATAACATGATATATTAATATATACTTCAATAGGTTATTGGGTGCGTTTCTTGGCCGTTGCTTATGGTGGTTCTCATTCTTCTTCTACTACATAGTTCCTACTCCCTTTCAATTTTCCCTGTTTCATACAATTTTTCATAGCTCCATCTCTATCACGTTTATTATTATTATTTTTTGTTATCGCGCTTATCTCTTATTTTTATCAAATTTTTCGATTTGTTATCGCATGATATCACAAATAATATAAATATAAATATTGTGTATACCATAATTCTTATACATAAATTGCAATGTACATTTCCATTATTCCATATATCATTCCCATATGTCATCATATCATTCCTAGATATAAAAGATATATACATCAGAAAACGCAATAACCACCCACTTTCACATTTATGAAATGAATGTAAAATGGATGAACCTTTGTAGATTGCATACGGTATATGAATGAATTAATGTAGTGTACATATACTAAAACATTCAGCACATGAATGCAAAAGTCAATGTGACTTACGTTAAAAACGACATTTTCCTCAGTATTATATGAAGTATTCATTCAACCTCTCATACAAAAAGTGTAGTTACGAGCCTAGATAACATAAACAAAAATCTCCTGTGTACGAAAGAAATTTTCAATGATACATTCGTGTAATTTTTCAAACAATGTGTGTTGGCCCGGATCATTTCTTCCATTTATTCTACCCGGCTGGAAGCGGCATTTGGAATGGGAGTAAAGAGTGTTGCGCTACCAGAAATTGGTCTAAAGGCAACAACCTACCGGTATCGTTGATTGAAGCACTCGACAGGGCAGGTACCTTTGTCCCAGTACATATACTGCAAATGCTGTTGAAAATTTCAATAGCAGTACAAGGAGATGGTATAACAGTCGATATCAAGAGAAAGACACGTCTAAGTATTGATCTGAAACTGTCAGTAGGCTCCCTGAAGTTACGCAATGTATTGTGGCTGGTATCAGAAGACGAGATGGATAAAGTTCTACTGGGACGGTCGCTGATGAAGGCCGTAGGTTTCGACGCGATCAAGCATTTGGAAGCTGTCAGCAACAGCCACCAGAACAAGGAATTGTCCTCTGTAGGCCCGTCACGTGAAGGCGGCAGAAAAGTGTGACGGATCATTTTAAAAACAGGAAAATTCGGTCGAGTAACACACGGCGACATAGATGAGTATGCTATCATCGATAGGCAATTATTGATATGCCGTTCCGTGAGGACGACACAGCAACAGTAGAGAAAGCGCTGGACGCACAATTATCGAATGCTAGTGAAAAGAGCATGTAAAAATCCGTAGTGGAGAAAATGTTCCGCATGTTGTCGAAGTATCAAGAGATTTGGAGAGTATCCTTGGGTTCGGGTGCCCCGGCGCGTCTTCCACCTATGAAAATACAGCTGCAGAAGGAGGCCACCCCGACAAGAGTGAAGGCACGCAAGTATCCTCCAGAACAACTGCAGTTCCTCAGGAAAGTTGTGGGGTCATTGATTAAAAATGGTCACGAAATTAGGAATCCGAACTCGGCGTGGTGTTCGGCACCACTAATAGTGCCGAAAAGTGGCTCAGATAAGATCCGGTTTACCGTGGACTTGTGACCGGTGAACAAGTTCACCATTCCAACACCGTGGCCTATGCCACACTTGGACTGCGAGCTAAGCGGAGTCTCGGGAGCACGGTTGTTTTGAGACGTTTGGATTTAGCCACGGTTACTGGTGATTGGCACTAAATCCAGGCTCGCGGGACTGCGAATAGTTGATAACTCCGAAGGGGTATACACGCCGACGCGAGTATTGCATGGTACCACGAATGCGGTGGCACACATTCAGTTCAGTGTGCAGGCTATGTTGGGTGGATTAGAAGGATACATGATTGTATGGATCGATGATTTGTTCATGTATGCTGGTTCGGAGAAGCAACTGTTGCAGAATTTAGAACAATTACTTGGAAAATGCCGGGAGTTCAATCTGAAACTCCAACCAAATAAGTGCCAGTTGTATGCCACATCAGTCATCTGGTGCGGTAGGGTGATTTCTAAAGATGGCGTGCGATTTGACCTACGTTATGGACAGGGTTTGCGCGACATGGCCGTACCGCGGGGCGGATCTGAACTCCCGAAATTATTTTACCCTCTCAACTAGACGCGAACATCCATTCTATTATTCTAAACAAAAATAGCGCCACTGAAAGCGATCCTTGAAGAGGTGTATACGCAAGCCAAAGGCAAGCGTTACTAAGAAGGCCCCAGAAAAGGTGGAATTGGGTAACGTGGGTTGGGGAAAGCCACATGAGGAGGTGTTAAATAGTTGTAAGGAAGTATTAGCCCACGCGGTCACCCTCGCCCACCCAGATAAGAACAAGAGGCTGTGTTTTTACTCGGATGCATCGCTCGAATTTTGGTCGGCCATGATCACACAGGTACCACTTGATGTGATGGAAAAGCCACATAGTGACCAACAGCACGAGCCGCTAGCTTGCCTCTCAGGAAAGTTTTCGGGAGCTCAAAGCTGGTGGTCGATAGTAGAGAAGAAGGCGTACGCACTAGTGACAGTGTGCGAGTGTATGAGTTGGTTGTTGCAGCATTCGGATGGATTCTCGCTTTTTACGGGCCATAAAAATCTCCTCTACATGTTTAATACATATGGATCAAACCCAGGGATATCCCCACATACCGCACAGAAGCTATCGAGGTGGGCGATTAAGATTGCGCCTAATAGGTATGTGATTGAGCATGTCGCAGGAGAGGGGAATGTCTGGACCGACCTCATGAGAATATGGGCCGCGTCATTATCAATCCCGAAACCAGCCAGGGTTTCGTCGCTTTTCGTAGCATCCATCACACCATTCGAGAGAGAGAAGTTCAGCTGGCTGCAAACGGGAGACATAAAAAAGAGTGAGCATGACAATAGAAACAGAAGGCCAAAAAAGCTAAAGTTAGCCAGCGATGAAGTATACAAAGACCTACAAGGAAGATAGTGGATACCGGAGGACAACACGGACCTGCAGTTATGTTTGTGCATCATTGCTCACATGGGAGCTGGAGGATATAGAGGCGGGCAGACTATGACAGAAGTCATTACAAAGTGAGTTACCTGGAAAACGATAAACAAAGATATCACTGTGTTCTGCCAGTTTTGTATACACTGCCTTGCAACACTAGGCGTCTATCGTACACCACGATCATGGGGTGAATTACTCCGTGCGAGTAAGCCTAATGAATTGTTGCACTTCGATTTATTGTAAATGAGGAAATCGACGACGAAACCTACATAATTTTGATGACGGACGATCTATCGGGCTATGCATGGCTGCATCCATAAGAGAAGGCAGACTAGTAGGCAGCGGCAGACCGATTGATGATGTAGTTTGCAGCGTGTGGCATGGTAGACACTTGGGTACCAGACCAAGGTTCACACTTTAAGAACGTGGTAATGACGAAGCTGAGACAGGAGTTACGAGTAAAGAACCATTTCACTGCGGCGTATACACCATGGGCGAGCGGTACGGCAAATAGAGGATGTAGGGAGATACTTCTGGCAACTCGTGCATTACTCTCAGAGTTCAAGTTGCAAAAAACACAATGGAAGAAAGTAATTAAAATGGTACAGATGATATTGAATCACACATCTTCCCAACACCGAGGAGGACTTGCGCCGATCACATGTACGACAGGCTTAAAAGCGGACACACCTCTTCTGGTAATTAAATCGGCGCAAGAGGCGAATGTGAAAACGATACCATGGATAAAAGCAAAGCAGATGATAGCAGTAGAACTGTTGCAGAGATCGATGGAAGAGGTACACAAACACGAGGTCACCAGCGCAAACGCGGGACGAAGAAACGCACGAAAACATCAAAACAAGAAAGTTGGACACGAAACGATTGCTATAGCGGTTTTCGTGTTGGTTGCTGAAAGGAAATTTTCACAAGGAGAAAATCTTACGTTGAGATGGCGGGGACCGCGGCGGATAGTGAAGGTAAGCTCGCACCTATTTTATCAAGTAGAAAGCGTGAGTGACCAAACGGTTTCAGTAGTCTACGCGGGCCGAATAAGGTTGTATTAAGACTCGAATCAAATCCACTCCGAGGAATCGCTCATGCATGTGGCGCACAATGAGCCTGGATTCATGGTGCATAAAATGTTGTAGTTGAAATACAACGAGGCGGAGAAAAGGTACGAGGTACACGTACATTGAAAGTGTTTTGACGTAGATGACAGTACGTGGGAACCCCTCATAAACCTGGTAGAGGATGTACCGCACCTCACCAAAGCTTTCCTAAAGAGATAAGGGAGTGATATAGCACAACGTTCGGCAACCACTGTGAGCATCTCCTTGCTTTAAAAAATGGAAAACGGTAGACCACACCGTTGATAGACGATGAAGGCCGCATGGAAGATAGAGATGATATGAGCAGACAGCGCTCAGGTAATCACTGTTGAACTATGGGATACCAGATAAATGTGTCATGATAAATGCACGCTCAGAACGCGTCAAGGCAAGGTTCAGAGGTAAATCTTTGGTATATCCAGACGCAGTTGTAAAGATAACTCGCCGGGTGCCGAGAAAAAATTGGTAAAACATAAGAAAGAATAATAAAACACATACAGAAAAAGAACAACTACACAACCTTAGTTCGGAGTGGGGAGTGTAGCTTATTTTGACGCCAACTGCCATACAAATAAGCAAAGAACTAGACTGGAACAGTCGGGTACAAAAAAGAAAACACTGAACAGTGACAAAATAGCAGGAACACGACACGTCGACAAATACAGCTCGACAGATACGAGTACAGTATTCGAGAGCGACAGTGTCACAAGAAAACCACGTGTAAGCGAAAGAAAAGGAAACGTTTTCAATGCAGTTTAAGTGGTGAACACACATGTTCCAACTAGACGCTACTACACGTGTCCAAAACGACACTTGAAAAGTGTCAGCAAGACCCATGACCGAAAAGGACATTCTGCCCGATCAGAGGATGTTAGTATAAAAGAAGCAATGAATAAAATACTCTGTCTGAATAAAAAAGTATCAGCTTGTCCAAAAAGAAATAACTAACATTCTACAGTAGCTACGTTACGGAATCGGAGTCTTTTCACGTTGAGAGAACGAGGACTTTTACGCATTAATCCCTCGACTGAAAAGTCACAGACGCTTACGAACTTTGCCATGTGGCAGTGGAAACAGGTAGGTCTGCACGTTAGTAACTTCCCACTAACTATAGGAATGAAACATACCTTTTTCCCTGAACCAGGTTAGTCGAATAAGAGAAGTTGACTGTAAACGAAAATCAGAAAGAGAAGTGAAGGTGAAGGAAGGTTTACAATTATAAATGGAGTTATACCGAAATGTTTTAGTTAATTATTACTTAATGAATACTGACCTGTGCTCAAATGTTGATGCATGCAATATGTTCATTGCGATAGGAAATGACATTTACGAGTCGCTGTTGAATGATCGGAATGAGTGAACTGTCATCGTGTTGGGACCATCATTGCAAGTTGATCGGTTATAGTTGTACCTGGTCGATAGAAATGTGGGTTGATGGAGGAAAAGTAGGTAATGTAATTGTATGAAAACGGCACATAAATGGCTGATTAGTTGAAATTTTAATAACTGAAAAGGGCACAGAACGGTAATTTCTCGCACTGAATTATGGTAAGGCAGATCTGAAAAATGTTGAGAAAACGGAAAAACACTATTGCCATTAAAACATCCAATGGTATTTTTTAATATAAGATCAACATTCGACAGGAAATAATAATAAAATTACACAATCCGAAAATAATGCATTTAAAAAAATTTGGGGATTCAAAAATTTAAATGTGGACGTAAGCGTTCTGTCACGTGTATGCTCTCAACAAAATGGCGTGGTGTCCTCGAAATCTACCAGGAGACACCACAAGTATGTTGCCTTTAAAACTAGGCATGGAGATACAGATGCTTGACATGCAAAAGATGGATACATCACGATGTATGATACTGGCTCTAAAATATATAAGCAATGTACGGAATATATTTCATTCGTTTATGTGATTATTATGTCGTGTGATAATTTTTAATAGAGAAACAAATATACACCTATTTACCCAACTCGTGCCGTCACAGAACACAGTTGTAGCTCTAAACCGGATAATACCACGGGAAATGCCACGGAAACATCTCGTATTATCATGACCGCTTCCGATGGACAGCTGTATGAATGCCGAAAGCGTTCTGGTAGTAGTGGAACTATAGATAAATCCATATCTTCATTAACGGAAATGGGACATGAAATGGACAAGAGCAAAGATGGTGTGCTGAACAAGTCGTTTCCTGTATCTTTAAATATCATAGAATCTTTTGTTGGAAGGAAGGAGGTGGAAGAAGTTTTTAACATCATCTGAGACGCTGAATTTGATGCGAGATTATTCTCAAAGCAAGTACCGTCAGCTTAATACTGTAAAGAGATTACGGCTAAAATTGCGAGGAATTGTCGGGAAAGGAAGTGAATGGTTGAATGAAATGAATGAAAGTGGTGGTGTTGAAATTGGACAAATGTTCAACTAATTTCTATCTTCTCCCTGCTTTGTTTTTATTTGTTAGTGTATCCTGATATTAAAAACTAACATGTTTTATGAAGTCAATCAAATTCAAGTACTTTATAAAATGATCACTAGTACAGTCAATTATCTAGTTACTTTTTCTGAAATTAGAATTTGTGCTGCATGTTTTGCTGAGAGCGTTCAGTTTCGAAAATAGTAGCCTATGTGCAAAATTTTATACTATGATTTGTAATGAAGAAGGGACATATTTAGAAATATACTACTTGTGGCTCACATTATCACCATGATGTTACAGATGATGCAAACACATGGGTGTAAAGTCGTTTCTCCCATGGTAGTAATTACATGCTGATTAGGCACCTGGTCAGTGAACATTTACATAAACACGGTACGGTAAGCTATGTGGGGGTTAACAGGAGGAGTAGTTAAAGTTATTAGATGCAGCTATTTAAAAGTCTTATTTTTAATAAATATTTACGTCCTATCTGTATCATGTGCGGACTGTGTTAGATAGGCTGTATCTGAAATGAAAGGTAATAAGGTACAGAAATCGTGAAATTTCCACTCCATATGGTGATTGCGATTTTGCAGAAATCAAATAATTGATTTTCGTCAAAAAATCGAACTCCACATAGTGTGGAAATAGCACACAGTGTCTATCAGGCAAATAGTGTAGTGCATTTTTACTGCAAGCTGTACATATATACTATCATAGCTGTTACATGTAGTTTCAACCTATGTCGGAGCTTGTTCCATTATCGAAAGTTAAAGATAATATTGTACCAGGAATAAAAGTCAATCGTCAACTTATTTGATTCATTTAGTGTTCTGAAATCAGATATGGCAAATTGCAGCGGCGCCAGAAAACGTTCGGAAAGATTGTCGGGGTCAACAGTGAGAAATTCGGAACCCCCGTGGAACGTTGCGAGAGCGGGTAGTTGCGGAGGGGACGATGTTGTAGATAAAATATGTGGTCCTTGTTCTAACATGGTTGTGTAAAGGCGCCTTGTTTGTCGAGGTCAAGGCAGAGGAAGGATTCGTGGAGTGTAATGGTAGATTGAGCGGAAATGGTACAAACGAATCTTCATCTATGAGTGGTATTGATGAAGTGAACAATATCGACACGGATGATATGCATTCCAGAACGGATGGTGATGTGATTGTAAATACTGGCAAAAATGGTAGAAACGCTACCGGTGTGGGTGCTGCATCGGAAAAAGTTTTGTTAGTACAAGAAGAAGTAGTTTTGGAAGATTTCCGTCGGCTGGGAGAAGAAGTTCGAAAACTAACTGCGGAGAACACAAGAATTTCTGTGTTGATGAATGAGTTCAAGGTTTCGGCCAATGAGAAATCACGGGGGGTGATGTGTAAAGAGGTTTCAATCAAGGTTCTGCAATCAGGAGTTATGAAACTTGATTGTAAAAATGTTGAAATAACAGGAATGGTACAGAGTTTAGCACTTCTGAATCAAGAACTTTTTAAAAAGATGGGAGATAACAACAAGAGTCGTGGAAGTATGTAGAGAGCATGATGAGGCAAGTTCCAAAGAAATGCTTTGGAATTGGACTGGCAGTAGACCAGAGAATTCAGAAGTGGGGAACCATGGAAACGTGTGAATTGGACCCATATAACGAGCGAAATACCAGAAAATGGACGAACAGAGCAGACACTGTAATGGAGAATGGCATAAAACGGTCGGACGGTTCTATAATTGTACCAACACCAATGACCTTTCTCTGCAGTTGAAACAACATATATGTCCCCTCCATCAACAGCGGAAAAGATATTACATGTTCATTGCTTATAGCTGAAATTTCATGTGGTGAAAATGTAAACCTATATATCGGATGGAAGAAATGAGGGATGACGTTGTTGAAGAGCTATCAAAAGTTGGTACTTTAGAGGGTCGTTTGAGACATTTGTTATCTGATTTTTGTAGTGGAAGGAAAAGAGCTGGTAAAGACAGATTCTTTGAAGCACTTGGCTATGGCTCTCTACTATCCCGATTCAATTTGGAGTAATCCGGTACAACGGAATGAAGGGAGGCGGAAATTGCTGTCGCGAAGAGAAAGACAATGAAATCCAATAGAAACGGTGTGTTATACATGTCATGGTGGCGTACTGCGGGTCTTTCAGATATTCAATTGCGGGATTGCGGCAGCTCTGTTGAAACTTCCGTTGATCTACATGACGACGATGAATAAATGTTGAATCTGCTAAGAAACAAGATCGGTCCTGCGGTATTGCATGATTTCATTGGATATATCCCGGATGAAGAAGAAGGGGAAATTGTGGAAGGGAGTGTAATGAGTATTCCTCGTGTAGATTCTTGGATTTGTAGCAGTGTTAAACTACTCATTGTGAAGGAATATCGTGAGAGAGGTCGTCAGAAAGAATTCAACAAAATGTTTTCGAAGTATGTAAAACTAGTGACGGAACAGTTAATTGGGAAAATAAGAAGGTTTGTAGAATAATGGGTCCCTGAAGACTGGAAGTATCAGAATGTGTAGAGGCAGAGTAAGAACGGTTCAAAGAAATGGAACGTGACGCCACAATAAGTGTTACCACGAAAAGTACGAAGAAACGTTTATATCTATACAATCAACCGGGTTTCAACAGTACATCGGAACGCCGTGCGGAATTACCAATCACTGCTATATCGCAGAAATAGCGTCTGACTGGAAAAGTATTGATAAACTTGGAAATTCGTACAACGAAGAACCAGCACGAAGAACTTTGTTTGAAGATGAAGGAGGTATTGAAGAGAATGGAAATAGGGACGGAGATTTGGAATGACAGAACATGTAATGTGAACTGAATTAATGTATACGACCATGTTACGTGCGGTAATTATCTTCGTCATCCTCGTCAGTATCAGTAGTTAGAGATCTGAACGAATCCCTTTCCCTGTAAAACCGATTAATGTAGAACCGTTTCTTCGTCTATGGCAACTTTTCAGTGAACGAATCAATTCCGAAATTTGACCGCAAATGTACAAATTAACATATGGTATCGAAATCAATGATATCGTACCACTCTCCTGTTTTTAAAATATGTTCCACAGAAGTTTTGTCTGTTCCATGTCTTGTGTAGTCAACCTCATCAGATGTAGCCCATCGAAGACATATGCAGTTCAGAATTTTATCGACCTTTCCCAGCGGTTGAGTGAATTATATGTATTGTACGAAATCCAAATTCTTTCGGTCCATAGTATGGTATTGTTTCGTATGGCACAGAAGTCGGACCTTTGATATATAGTAAACGGGACTACTTCCGTCACCACCCTTTATAAGAACGAAGATATTTATTTTCTTCTTGATCGGACCGAATTGTGTTGTTGAAAATATGCGTGTCCTTTCACGGAGATGTGGCGGAGGAGGTCTGTAATTTACAATATTTCTTTAACTTTCATACTTTTGCAATGTTGGAAGATGTCGACCAAATATGTTCCCTGACTTGACAAATGTGAGGTAAATCTCGAAGTTTCTAAGCAACAGATCGTGGTTTGGGACGTACGTCTGAACGAGATCCGTAAAGACTGTAAGACTGGTACGACAAGGTTTTCAATATGGGCGTAACAATTTGTGTTGTGGATTCGTTACACATTCGCATTCTTTGTCTCGTGGCAACAACCTGTTGTGACGAAACAGAAATACCGTCCCGTACCAAATATAGTGATAACTGTGTTTTACCTTTACGCGTAGTAGTCATCCCTGTCGAATGAGGTATAGCAATCTGGATGGAAAATTGTTTTAGAGACGCAGCATGTGTTGAAATTCGTTGTATATTTGAAATTATTGGTCCCATATTATTCACTTTTTCATCCATTCTTGTTGCCATCCGTTTGGAAGTAGACCAATATGAATGTTTGAAGAATGTATTGAAGTGCTCATAAGGTGATGCATCAATAATATTTAGACTTCCAAACCAACAGAGGTCTTCTACCACGTGACATAATAAATGGAATTTTAATATTTGGATCCTCGTATCGCAATGTTTATGGAATGTTTGTATGCATTAAAATTTGAGAATAGAAATTCTGTCCCCGATGTCAGCTATCGATTCCTGTGAAAACCCGAGGGAATTATTGTCGTATAGAAAATCTTGCATTATTGTTGTGTAATTTGTGCAAATGTTCTTCAAAGGAGAATCATCCTGGCAACCAGTGACTCTATCGATATATCTTGACACGAAAGGGAAATCCATATCCAAACATTTATAATCTTTTCCCTCAAACATTCCTCGAATTGAAATACTTGGGAAGAAACAGTTCAGCTGTTGGTATTTCTACTTTGTTGAGAAGTCAACATGTAACCCTGGTGCACCGAACTGGTTTTCTTTTGCAGCGAGGAGTAAATTACAACCCCGTAACAACTCCACGGGATGTGTCTGAAATCGATTCCCGTTCTTTCAATTGTCCAAGCTTTTCATAGATAAGAATGGACATGATAAATATGTCATGAAACAAGTTTTTATTGCTTTAGAAGTACCGAGATGAAGTTTATGCAATGGTTCATACGTAAACATTTAGAACACACCTGGAAGAAGTAAGTGCAGATATATCTTGTCCAGCTTTTCCAGAAATGGCACCCATGGTGCGACTGAAATGTCCTGCAGAATTTGTTGTGCTTCTCTTCGTCAACAATTCTTCTCTGCCATTGACGACGATGTATTTTATGATTTAAAAGAAGTGGTAACGGTATCTCTTCTGCTTCGTACATATTCAACGGTTCTGGGAGGCGCTAATGCAAGTATTGGACCGTCTTGAAATCGTTTGAAGTTCCCAAGCATTTCACGCATGGACTTATGGTGGTAAATTTACGAAGAAACCCAGTCATGTCTTTTCTTTCTGGTATGTAACAGCAGTATAAAACTATGACAAGGAAGCAATTCAATTCCATGTTTTTTTTATTCATACTGTAAAACCTTTCACGTAATGTTCAATTACCGGAGCAAGAACCGTTGTTATTACGTCATGCACAGAAACCATTTTATCATCTCGACACCGCACTGATGAGGTCAGTGGGAGGTGATCTTCAATCGCAATAATGTCACCACTGCCTGGTCACTATTGACGCAGAAGTCCTCTATGACTTTCTCTGAATGTGATCCTTGTAACCCAACAGGAAGAAAGGCAACTAGATTATAACCATGGTCTATCAGAAAAAGTCGGATTGTACGTACATGTTCAAAAATGTGACATGTATGAGATAACCAACTAAGGATTGCGACTTCAAAGTTGTTCCTGTTTTATCAGTATATATCTGTAGCATTCCAACAAGTGACTTCGGCGACGTGTCTCTACTTTTATTCCACTCAATTGAAGACTTGTCATTTGTTATTACATGGTTTCTTATGGATATGTATAACTGTGCAAATAATTCGGAGTGCAGAGGATGTGAGATATAATAGCGGTCAACGTCGTTGAAATATGGTATATATTTCACACCTGTGACACTAGAGACATTAAGTTTTGTACGTAACACATCAATGAAGTCTTTTGTTGTATAGGAAAGCGTTTCTATTGTCGTCGGAAGCAGTGTGGTATGATAACTCAAATTTTTGAAATCCGTCATCCATCAAACTGCGATCCAGAGTTCTGTCCAAAATTTACATGCATTTATTCGAATAAGTTATGTAGTTACGAACAACATCGGCACTGAACTTATCTGATCGAAGCATCCACATTACCTTAATTGCAGTGAAAATTCCAATTTCTTCTGATAAGGTTACCAAATGATTCGCTGTAACTTTTACATCAGTGACTTGTTCCGAATGTGAGAAGGGACGTTGATCAATTTCAAATATGTGGCACTAGCAATATTCATTTGTGTACGTAACACACCAATGCCGCCTTTTTACCCATTTTATCTATCCAATTGCTGTTTTTCCTGCAGAAGTAAGCAAGTCCAAAGCTTCCTTCAACATCCCTTCTTGCATGTAACAATTTATCCGATTCTGTGCGATCTCTGAGAAGTTCCATATGTCCTGCTTGAATGTAAGCAGCCCACGTCCAAGAAATATCTCTCAATGCTACTATTCGACCATACATGAAAAAACGTGTGCAAGATGAGAATCTGGGATTAGTGCTGACTTCAGCAAAGTCTTCGTATCATATACAATTTCCACATCCACTACTTTCTTGCCTTCCCCGTCCATCCTGTCAATATTTTTCATCGCCCGTGTTTCTTAACTTATACGGTCACTCTTAAATCCATTGACGGTATCCTCTGTTACATTGTGTCTTCGGTGTTGTGGCATTTAGTGCATGGTCACTACATCTCTACACATACTGTTTATTCTTTTACACATAGGA
>JAULBU010040073.1:0-14664 GCA_032358235.1 Odonthalia washingtoniensis | reverse complement strand
TTCGGTTTATTCTTTCAGCTCGACTGTTGAATTGCGGTTGATGGGGTGTAATGGTTGTTTGGGAGATGCCGTTATGATGGAGGAAGGAAGTAACAATGCGAGATAGCAATTTTTTCGCATTGTCAGAATGAAACCGCCTTCCGTGATGGACATGTAGATTTTTGATGTAATTGAGCGTATCGGGGATTAATGTCGCAAGTTCCGCACAAGATCGGATTGGTCTGGCTATTATGAATCTTGAAGCGGTATCTATGAATGTTGCGACATTTCGATGGAGTCGGCCTGATGGTGGGTGAATGGGTCCGATCGTGTCGCTGGCGATGTTTGTGACAGGTAATGATGATGATGTATGGATCACTTTGTGTGGGAATTGAGATGATTTGCCATCGGCACAACCGGAACACCTTATTACGGTAGACGATGGAATTGTAATTCCGGGCAAGGAAGAGAATAGGTCGCTGCTTAGAATCTGACGGATCGGAGGAAGGGGCCATGATTAAAAGAAAGCTGTAATGCGAGCGGTATGTCAGCATTGGATGGGTATTGATGGGATGGTGGTAACGAGGTAATCAATTGTTTCATGAAGGATTGTGAAACAGTTGATGGAGTTTGGTATTTGTTCTTTTGAACTGCGGCATTCTTTCGTTTAGGATTGGTGAAGATGGTATGGGGATTGGATTCATTTTCATCAATCGATAATATCGGAGATAATGGGGGAAGGTCATGAGTGTGTTTGGATGTCCTCTAAATGGGTGAGAATGTTTTATTTGGTCCTATCTTGCAAGGTGGAGAAGGAAATATGCATTATTATTCCAAGAGGCTAGGGGATTTGGTAGAACAATCGGTGAATATGATGAACGTTCTAGAATGTATGTATGTTAGTAAGTGAACATGATTGCTGAACCAGTTTTGGTCAGATCATGAACGGAAATGAGGGTGTCTGTTAATCATGTAGATTATTCGAACGGCTTGAGTGCGTGTAGTAAAGGCGGATCACTCAAGGTGACGGCAGGAAATGATATCACAATACAAGTTTATGCTCAGGGGTTGATATGGCAGTTAAAGGGATACCAGACAGGAAATATACTACACCAAAAAGTGTATTTAATGTTAGTAATTAAATAATGTTAGTTTTAAAATAATGTTACCAACTATAATTGAACCATGGATAAAATTAACCGAAATTGAAATAATGTTAATAAAAATAATTAAAAATTCATTGATATAAAGTTAGTTCAAAATGCAGCTTTTTTAGATTAGTTTATTGAATTTTTTGAATTTTTGAATTTTTGAATTTTAAAATGTTTAAAAACTTTAACCATCACGTTTTTGGTACAATATGTAACCGTTTACTCAAAAGAAATAATTCAAATTTTAGAATCATTAGATGGTTGCATAGCAATGATTTGGGTAGCTCATTCACATATTCAGTGCTGCACATTTAAATTAAACGATTGTCCATTGAAGAATTTGATTTTGAAGCACGGATTTCTAATCAATATGTCTTCAACCGCATCTCCAATTATTGCAAGTTTACAAGCAGTAGCACTTTCTTGTGCCCAAACTAATACGAAAGTAGCAACAGTTGATCCAAATAGAAGCAATGTAGAACAGATCTCCCCTCATATTACCAGCAAAATTGAACAAATGAAACCCAAACACCGAGCTCACATACACTTAACACTTCACGGAAAGGCCAAAATAACTCTTTGGATGTTAGCGGAAGTTGAAAAAGTAATCACCTCAAAGCTTATACAGTCAAAAACTGTAAAACAATTTCCACAGTTTTTTCGATCTGTTGAATGTGCAAACTTTATGAGGGCAAAGAGATTATGAGATAACAGACATAATCTCATTTCAAATTTTCCTTCATCCGTTCAACGTAGTGAAATCATGATGTCTGTTGGAGCAAGAACTGCTTTTGATAAAAAGCGAATTAGAACAAAAACATTGATAGGGCGCCGAAGGAAATGTGAACGATTGGTGGTGGCATGAAGCCGATTAGGTTCCGAATTTGACCGTCTTCGTAAATTAGGGGTCAAGATTTCAACAACAACATTATTGGCTATCGCTAAAGAGATGGTTAGGAATTCTGAAAGAGATAAATATCATGCTAGTATGAGATCTTTATATAGCAATAAATTAATCATTGAACTCATCAATTCTGCTTGGACGAAAAGATTTACGCTTCGTAATAATGTGGTCACTCGCGGACAAACAGGTAAGTTACAATTATCACCTCAAGCACAGGAATTAATTGATAAAAGGGTCGTATTTTTTCTTGGAAAATATGCACGTGACATTCAGTCAGGGGTGCTCAAAGAGGAAGATATTGAAAATGCAGATGAAAAGCATTTCATGATCAATATTGACAATGGCATAACATTAGGTTTTAGAGGATATGAAAATGTAAAGTACGCAGATTTTACATCTGGTGGAGAGGGAATGACAATGATGGGTAGATTATCAGGTGGCCCTCAGTCAATAATTGAAACTCCATTTTTAATTTTTAAAAATAAGGATTGCAGCTATCCTATCAGGGGTGTAGAGGATAATATACACGGCGTATGTTACAGGACAGGTCCTAAAGGTTGGATTGTTAGAAGAGTTATGAGTTTATGGGTAAAAGAACATCGCGCAATTAAACTACTTCCATCTAATAGTAAAAGAGTTTTGATCACGGATAACTGCTCCCGGTCATAATGAAACTCCAGAACTACTTTCCGGTCTTGATTCAATTAATACGGAAATTAGACATTTCCCAGCTAATGGTTCCGATTTATTGCAACCCGCTGATTCATTTCTTATTCAGAAGATAAAGGCTGCATGTACTAAGCGATGGGAAGAGTATAAGGAAAGATTCTTACTAACAGTCAATGATTCTGGGTCTTGGGGTTCAAAGTATGGAACTATCCCTAATCCAGGGAAATTATTTTTTAAAAATAGAAGCGTTGGCAATAAGATATGTTAATGCACAGCGAGATGAGAATTGTTTAACATTTGTTCGCAAAGCTATGATACGTGGTGGATTAGCGAAGCAACCCAATGGATTATGGGAAGTGTCTAAATTATTTCCGCATCTTCAAAACATCATCGCCAATCACAGAATTTATTTTGACGGAGTATATCCTTGTTCAGAACCTGCTTTTCCCCCTTCCGCTTTAAATTAAATAATTTACCAGGGCTATTTTGATAGTTTAATGTTTTATTCAAATATTGTTATTAACATTATTTTTTTTGGAGTCTTATTTTCCCTTCTACACAACGGAAATAAAGTTATAATTTACTTATTGTTAGTAACATTAAATATGGTATACATGTGCTACAGGAGACGTATCTGATTAAAATTAGTAACATTAAATACACTTTTCGGTGAGAAGTCAGGATATACAACTGTGTATACATTACTACATTCACACGTGTACATTCATGATCATAATAATTGTTCTAATTAATAGCATTAGTACGGTAGAATAGGACACGTGTAATATTCCTTCCGTCGCTGGATTTAATGACATATAAAAAGGAGGCGGCCCTCATCATGAGGAGAAAGAATAAAAATCACAACAATAAAGCACAACTATATCCAATACCCCGCTGCATCCCGAAAATATCAGATCCGACAACCACTTCAACCACGGAAGTAGCTGGCAAAAGCTTGCGTACTAACCAACCCGATAGTAGCGAGTTTAACCACAGCGACTAAAGGGCCTACCGCGATACCAGGGTAGGTATTGCCATCTGTAAACGTGAACAGGGAAACATCACCACCACTCCGTAAGCGGGCTACCTCGTAGCCGTAGGAGAAAGGGTGTCATACCTCGATAACTGAATATTACAAAGAGTAGAAAAAGGGAAGGATCCTAAAAACCAGAAAGAGGGAGGAAAAGCTAACAAGAAGAAGAAGAGGGAAAGGACTCAGTTTTAAGGTTGGATAACAGAAAAGAAGGGGTGATAAAACCCAAAGCACCGAGCAGCATACAAATGGCCTCAACAGTGTCAATGATGTTAGGTGTGGTGATGACATGGGTCATTATGGGGCCATTAGAGGAATATATGCGAAGGGTCCCGGAATGCGTTACAGGGGTAGATAAGTTAGTCGCCGTTAGGGAATTTTGAGGTTCGAGAAGAATGGGCATGTCTGGTCCTGGACGTGTTGAGTGGGTAGGATGGGCACCACTGTCAAGGAGAAACTTACCTGCGTCTTCTGTATCTTCTTCTGAACTGTAACCAATTGAGTGATCAGGATGTGTTGTAATGGAGTGGTTAGATGATGCTGCTGCATGGTGCGCTAGTCTAGATCTGGCTTGAACTTAATTTGCCGATCTGGTGGAAAATGAACAAGGATTTGGGGGTGAACGTATTGACTATTGCGTTGATTGGTGGGCACGTTTGTAGTTTGCACCGAGGGAATTCGACGGGTCACGACATTCGGTGTCATTGTGAGAGCATGGACGGCCATACTTCGCCGCATGATAATTGCAAAATTTATCATTATTTCGACTATTGGTATTGGTATATGATGGACGGGGTTAAGGATTGGGATGAGAAGGTGGTTTTTCATATAATTATATATTTGCTGACTGAATTGTATTGGTATTGATGGATTCAATCATTTTCTCAAGAGATTAGATGGACTGAGGCATGTTGACTAGCCATAATGGGATAATAGCATGACATGTGGGGTCACTTCGCATGCCTTTTATGATTAATTATATCGTTACCAGTTCCGAATTGATATTCGGAAAATGGGCAACGATCACCAGCCCTCCTATTGTAATATGAGCAGCGATATATTCCGATGTTGTTTCGAAATTTGAAATGATTTTATTTGAAGCACGGCCTTCTAGGCAATCATGGTCGGCAACCGAGCGGCGTTCTAATTTTTGTTTTACGCGTGAGACCGAGTTAATTGGGGTGCCGGGGAGTATTACAGCGGACGCGATTGCTTTAGGTAGTGACAAGATTATGACACTCGTCAGTGCAGCTACTGAGCGATGATCTTTCGGGTCAAATGAGTAATTGACATTTTCTACATGATTTTTTAATTTGCAATGTGTCTGATTCACATTTAATTTCAAGAATCCAGGGTTCCATATTGTCTTGGTCAAGTTGAGGAATTGTTGGTTGATGTATAGCCGACGTTGGTGGAGATGGCGCTGGTGCATTGCGGGTGTGATTTGGCTGATACATAGTGTTGTGAAAGTGGAATAAAGGTCGTGTTGTACTGTTATGATGCTGAGACACAGAGTATGTTGTTAGATGGATCGACTTAATAAGCAGTGGAGACAAGTAGGCCCATAACTGTGGTGTGTCTAGATGGATGAGGAACGGAGACATCCATCTTGGAGTGTCTCTCGTCTCTCGACTCTTTAATACTGTGAAAAGGAGAAACGAATAAACGTGTTATGTTACATATTGTATTGATTATATAACATGTGGGGGTTGGCACATGGCTAGAGGGATGGATGTCACCCTGAGGGACTTTTATTGGTCACGAGGCGTAAGCCGAGTGGGAAATAAAATCCCCAAGAGGTGACATCCATCCCACTATCCATGTTCCAACGCATTTGTTACTATGCATGAACGTGGTGATAACGTTAAATCCTCAACATCTATAAAAGATAAAAAAATGCAGAACATTTTACAGAGAAAATTGGCCGTTTATGTTTTTTAATAACATTAAACATTGTTTATCACCAAGTATCTGTTATTTTGATTTTCAGTTTTTAAATTGTTTAGTTATTTTTTTTAAAGATTTATTTTTTAAAAAAATCATTGTGCGACCCACAAAGACAAGTAATGCCATGTCATGGCTCATGACTCATGGGGCCGTTATCTACACAACACTGGTCACTCTGCATAATATTATTGAACAGCAAAATTTCCAAGTATTTGCATTTTTTTAAATTTAAAAAAAAACATACACGCAAACTTTGTGGGTGGTAGTAACTTTTTCTCATCATCTTTAAATCCAAATTTTTTACCACCCCCACTCTCTATCCTACTATTTAAGATTAAAAATAGAAAAACCGTCCAATCATCTTATATTAAACGTGCACAAAGGACCATTCATGGATAAAATTGATTTTCTTACCACCCAGAAAGATCATGATTGTAAACCGAAGTCCCTTTTTACTGCACTCAACGATCAAAATCTTTATCTGTGATTAGTACACCAAACGTTTTCGACCCAGAAAGGAGGCTTGCGGAACGACAAACTATACGAGATCCAATGTATTGTTTGTCTCTGATATCATTAACATAAATAAAATGAATAAAGAGTTAAACAAAACTAATAAAGAGTTTTGTAACATCGTATTACCATTCACTATTAAAATAGAAATCAATTGCTTTTTCGCTACTGAACTCATATCATTGCAAATAATGGATGGTGAAGACACACATTTGAGTGGCACTCCATCTCTAAGTGATGACCATGACATTGACTTAGACTATTTCATTGCACCGTATGATGGAACGTTACCAAACATCAACTTTTCTGATTCTGCCGTAACAGACAATTATGTCTCTGGAGGAACATCACGGACATCCGTCAGTGCTCATGAAGAACCTCATGAAGAGCATAGCGCCGCTGCTTCCAACTTCACGGGTACAGTTCTACCAAAAAATACTGTCAGGAAAAATCATTGCTCTCTCTGTGCATTCTCAAGGTATTTTTGGAAAAGATCACATTCGAAAGACCAACTTCCGGACGAAGCTCTTCTTCGAGAATGCAGAAATGTTTTTTTCACTGATAACTGTGGAATTCCTGTACCTCCTGGTTAAAAAGCTTGGTCTTTGTCGCAACTACAGAAAATCAGATATATCTTAATAGAATTTGTAGCAAATTACAAGAGAGAAGATGTAACCGAAATTACTCCATCGACACTGAAAAACTACATATCAGGACTACAACGCGCTTTTCAGATTGTTTGGGGTTATAATCTGAAGTTACTACAGGGTCCTGTTTTTCCATGTCCATAAGGTCTTTTTGAAGTTGCTGATAATATAGCATGTTGTCTTCAAAGAAAAGTTATGCATTCAGACCAACATATTGTTCTATAACGCGATGATTTGATCGCACTTTACAATTTTAACTCGTTATCTGTAGCAACGCTCGTCTGTTTTCAATGTGTCTATGGTTCCTCTTCACTTTCTCATTACTTTTCATGAAATGGGACTTAGATTTTGTGGGGAGGAAGATCTGGCTTTTATAGTAGAGGACGATCCTCGTATAGTGGTATGAGAGTGACCTTGTATTTTGGTAAGGAAGATGTCTTGTGGGCTAGAGGTGTACATGGCTTGTCCTGTTGTAATGAGGGTGGCTGCCGGAGGGTTCTAAGAATTGGTGGCTTGTCGATTGGTTTTGTGAGTTCCTTGGGAGGTGGGGGACGGGGTTTGGAGAAATTTTATGGTGGAATTGGGGGTTCCTTATGGCGTGAGTAAGGAGGTGGCTTGTATGTTCAGTGTTGAGGTGGCTTGTGATGTAGAAGGGGAAGTGGCTTGTCGGGTGGGAGAGGAGGTACACTCGGTGCTTTTCTCTGGATTGCGACGCGTTGAAAGAAAGTTTCCATGCACGGCGTATTTGAACAACCGCACGTTCGTCAGTGCTCGCAAAAAATGTTTTTTCGTTTTTTCTAAAAACCTTTTTGTTTTTTTAACACATTCCCAAATCGCAGAACATTGTTCACCATTATTACTGTACGTGTAGCTGAATAATAATCGAATAATCACTTCTGTCCAAATTTACACTGTGTGTATGTGTGATTTCTCTATGTACTGTACACTGTACCAAAAGTTTTAATTTAATTAACTTATTTTTAACCCTGTTCTTCACGGCTCATTCTCTGATCCAATCCGTTGACAATTCGGTGAGGGATCAATTTGATAATAAAGTAACTATCACTCACTGGATAGAGAAAGAGATGAAAATCACAAAAAAAAAAAAACGGAATCTTCTTTGATTGCGAGACAATGATATCAATCAGAGCTAAAATATTTGCCAGAACGGCTAAATCACTGCCTTGCCGTCATGTTCATTCTGTACAAGCAGTACAAGTACGAAGAATTTCTACAACCCCTCAACTTGCCCATTCTTCATGGTTCAAGCTTGATGATCAAGGAATGGTAAGTCTATACCAAAAGTGTTTACTCGTCCCGGAGCCAATCTCTCATTGATGATATAAAAAAAAAGCGAAACTAATCCTCATGGGTTACTCTCTATGTCGTGGAAACCAAAAGAAAGATTATGAGTTGCTTGCCCGTGGGTCTGCTTTTTATGTTCGAGGACCGTCAACGGGTATGACGATTGCATTAGTGTCAGCGCATGTCGCCGCCCCACATCGCTTTCGTACCTATTTTCCTCAACAATGGTTACAACATGTCCGTGATTCAGACTGTCTTTCACTTCTGGAAACTCGAAGTCGAGATGGCAAACAAATTACCAGCACCATAATGACACAACCTCTTGTACAAGGCTTTCGTCATGCTTCTTTAGATGTCGCTGCATTTTTGTTAAAAAATTCGGAAGGCATACAACTTGAACACATTCCAATACTCAATCTTCCACCGGAGAATCATACCATAAAAGATGGAGATGCCGTCACCATTTCAGGATTCAGACTCATTGGAGAAAGTGGATCTGGTACTGAGGCTGTCATTCCCACAGAAATTCAGGGTGTAGTCTCAGAGACTTGGAATTCTAGAGTTTTTGTCGACACAGGAGATATACTTACTGAGATGGGTATGTGCGGCGGCCCAGCTGTATTATCTCATGATCGAACATCATGTATCGGTATCCTTGAAGGACTTGTCCCAGAGGTAAGTAGCGATATTGCTGAGCACGATGAAACGCATAAACGTTTGCAAAAAAAGAGTGTTCTTGTCGGGGCAAAAGAGCTGCGTATGTTTCTTCATGACGTTGAAACAGAAGCTGCGAAATTGAATGCTTCCTCCTCTGGTTAAACTACCTTTTTTTACTGATTTTTCAATGGTTCTTTAATATACATTATTCCATTTTCCGACGTTTGTTAGGGTCGGAAGATTCATCCTTATGGATATTTCCAAGTCTACTTTGAGTGAGCGCACTCATCTGATATCGAACTACGTTCAACCCTACTTCTGCCCCATTGGAGGTAATCTTCTCCAGCTCCTTCCCCATATCTATTGATTCTTCATCAGTCTTTTCCCTCACTTGCAGTATCGCGATGAATTGTAACCTATTAACAATTGCAAATTGACTAAGGTCTGCGTCATAAGGCGAATCTATTAGAAGACGAGAAATTATCTGATGATACCGAACATCACGTCGTTGTTGTTGTCCCTTCCACTCTCCCGTGACAATGATTGCAAATTGCCGAAACCATTCGTTTTTGACATCACCCGAGTCCAGGTTGAGGCATTTAAAGCCTCCACATGCTCCCAAGTATATATTATTTGCATACTTTTTGATCTCTTTTTCACCAGCGAATGCACAAATTAGGGCAAAAAGAGTTCCAGTTTCCAAGGCATCATAGCCAGCTTCGTGTTTGAAATCACTTGCTTCGTCACAAGCATAACGGCTAAAATTTAGGATATCTTCCCCTTCTTCTACAAACTCATCATCAAATTCACTGAGAATGGTATGATCCATTCTTTTTGGTAACGGTACACGTTCATCCACTGGGGTATCATACCATTTTTGTTTCGGAATAAATGTTTTGATGTCCATCACGCTAGTTAGTTTTCGTTCAAAAGCTAGTTTACGTAGAGGAGCCACATACTGTGACAGTTCAAAACGATTCATCGAATAATCTTGTTGAAACCATTTAGCAACATCAGGATCAAATTTGCACAACTGGTCGAATGCCCATTTGGTATCATAAACCTGGGCGAACAGGTCTTTAAGGATTAATTTAAAGTCAGATAAAGCTGGTGGTAAATCCTGAACAAAATTACCAACCCATTTCGTAAGATCCACTAGACCGTGATGAACAACCAGTGTGACCTTATGTTGATGAATAAGGTCAAAGACTAGACGTGCAGCAACTTCTTTTGAGACGACTTGTTCAATTTCCATATGTAAGTCTCGTATCCGATTAAGCTCTGCTAGTTGTACCGATGCATGCAACGCTACGCGTATACGAACACCCTCATGCAGAGGATATAGTGAACAAGCAATCCTGGGGTACTGTTGTCGGATCAAATCGAATACGAGACGACGTTGAAAAGGAGCACGAGGACATTCAAACATAACGATTTTTGCAGGGGGATTTGAAGTCTGTGCCTCGGGGTGGTCATTATTTGCTATCCATTGGTCCAAGTTATGTTTGTACATGGCCAAATATGTGGCATCATCCTTTGAGATATCACTTGGAGACACCGGGTTCTTGGGGTTCTGGCGAGCCCCATATATTTCTGTCACAGTTTTTCTCAGGAATTCCTCCTCAGGTTTCCGTAACCATGAGATGCCGCTTGCAAAATTGTTACCAAAGTGGAATCCATGTTGAGAGAGAAAATTAACAGTAGAAGCCTGAAGTCGAAAGTCTTTATCGATAAGTGGGTAGCGTTGATTTGGAGGGAAGAACACCGCTCGTGGATGCAAGTTAAAGTTAAAAGTGGTTGTGTGCCAGTCTGTTGAGTCAAGGGGTTGTTTCAGATTTAAACCGTTCGGTGTAGAAGTTGTAAGTTTGTGAAAGATTGAGATGCCGAATTGAAGTGGGGGGAAATTCCGAGCGTCTTCTCGCGCGACGTCGTAGCGATATTGAGGAGTGTCTAAATTAGAAGGGCGAGTAAAACCAAGGCCAGCAAATTCGAAGTCGATAGATACAAATGAGGCGCCAGGCAAGACGTGCTGGAGTAAGTGAAACGCGCCTCTGAAGTTTTCATTCGTGACATCCATAGGATTCGCAGAGAGAAATGGGAAGAATGAAAAAATGAAAAAAGAAATCTATATCTGCTCAGAAGTGGAGGGATGACGACGGCAGTGAGGGGGGGGAGAGGCGGAAAGGGCATCTAATATGAGTTCAGAACTTTCACCTTTCTCTAAGTCAGTAAACCACACTCTCTGACTGCGGATGTGTGAGTCCGGCCGGTTAAGTTTAGAGAAGCCTCAACTTTACAAAACGTCGGTGAGAATGTTAGTAGCATTCGCTGAAAAAGAATCAAATCGCTTCGAGTCTTTCACGGACAAAAACTGAAAATGCCCAACACAGCTTCTCGTACATCAACTTGGGATGGTATATTTGTGGATTAAAAGGTTTGAAAACAATCAACCTCTTCAGGTTTGATCGAGCGACGGGCCTAGAACTGACGGAATGATGGCGCCACATGGTGCGAATCAATAGTGAAATAATAAGGGATCCCAAATAATAATAATATTATTATTATTATGATGTCGGTGCCCCTACAACGAGGTATGAAATTGGACAACACGTGTGAAACGTGTGCAAATTTATCGCGGCAAGCGCAACACAAGTGGAGAAGCACAAGCACAATCATTACCATCGCTTTCCGGTCCTGTTCGGTTTACAACCTGGGTTGGGGAAAATCTTCCTCTTGAAGGTCCTTGACCGAGTGAAGCCGTTGCCAGGCGTGGACATCATCTGTTGAAGTTCAGTGCTGGAAGTCGGCACGTGCAAGTCCTTACTTTTTCTTTTTAGTATCCATCGTTGGACGTCGCGCATACCGACCACACGGTCCAACAATGATTCAACTTCCGACAAGTCCACCCCGACTGCACGCGCCACACGTTTTTTAGCTGAAATTGGCACTCGCCCAGGATTCTGACGTTCAAATTCAGTGAGAGATTTCAACACCTCCTGCTCGCGCTTCATATCGCTTAAAATTGGACTGTTGCTCACCCATGGTAGATGTTCCCGAAACCCAGAAAGGCCGGATGCTTCTTTCAGGTCTTCAATGGTTTCCAAATATACGTTAGCCTCGATAGGACGTGAGGCATCACTCAAATACTTCATCTGAGCTTGAAATGCTTTGTGCTCACGAGAGTCATCATTTCCCTTTCTCAAATCGGTCATCTTCGACCGCACTGAATCAAAAATTCCATTTCGTCGTCCTGTCGTATGCAACGTGCCAAACTCTCGTCGAGCATCGTGTATACCGGAGGGCCCTTGCGGCCAGTGGTGATGAAAGTACTTTGGCAATGGCTTAACACTATGCTGCTGTATTGCGCGACTAGTGACGAGGCGGAAAGCCAATGTCCAATGCGCTTTATGTAGTGATTTCATTTTTGAGTGGGCGAGGATAAAGTGCTTCTTGTTCGAAAGGAAGAAGAAAGTGATTGTTGGTTGTTACCACCATGGACCGGTAGTGCGGTCGGTGTGAGCCCAAAGCAATAAGCATAAAAGTTTTAAAAAATTATTTCTAACAGCTCAATAGACTGCTTACAGTAATACGGCGAATCATCCACACGTGTACGATCGTACTGTAGCGACGATATTTTCTAAAATATCCTATTCCAAAATCGTCAGTCTATGAGTATGACTGGATTGGAATGCATAAACGTGTATTGAGTACGTCACTATTTGATCCACCACAGCTTGTATACACACAGGTTGTGTATGCCATACGAATGTTTTCTTTCCCGCTATGAAAAGTATGCAACATCCAATACAGCTGCGGATCGAACGAAAAAAGTCAAAATATAATCGGATACAAATGGGTCACTTCTATTTCCTAATTATGAGAAATGATTCCTTAAAATACCACTATTTAAGACCTTGGCACGTCCACGTCCGTAAACTGTAGCGAGACGGATAATGATGAATCGACTTGGACATGCTATTCTAAGTCGACTAAATTTAGAAACTTTTTCGTTAACGACGCACCTCGTCTTTGGTTAAATTGGAAAAATTAGTCAAGATTTTCAGACTCACCAGATTAAGGGCTACACCGCAGCCGATCCCAAATGAATTTCCCGCAAAATCCTTCCTGCGGACCGCGCTTTTCGAATTCAATTATCTATGTCTGAACCCAAACTGACCACAGCATACAATCAACCTTTGGCCATCATGAGCATTATTAAATTATGAATTCGATTTTGGAGCAATTCAAGGAATATGAGGTTTAGAACTGTGGATGATCTACATTTCCAACTATTAATGAGCACCAAATTCATGGATAGATTCGTGATAATCTTAAACTTTACAATTGACATATAGGCTTCATGGAAAAATATTAGATACCAATAATAAAAGAGGGACACGACATTATGAAGATAACATGAAATATAAAATCGCTGGATCAATTTGAAGTTGCAACTCCTATAGAATCACCTATTAAACTAGCCAAATGAGTCACAATGGAACCACTTTCACAAGGTATTGGTATAGTCTTCAGTACGGTTACTAATATATTATCCATGGAAATATATTAGTGTACAATTAATAATCAAACAGTAATGCATGTGAAAGGTATACCTAACTTTCATACAAATCAAGAGTTTCGGATTTGATTTAAAACTTCCCAAATACATCAATATTGTTATCTAAAAAGAAGAATTAAGCCATTATTGATCCTGCGATGACTGTATTAATGTAAAAATTAATAACGAGGGACCAGACAACGAAGAAAAGTGGAAAAAGAGAATGAAGAAATATGAAAAAGAAATGTAACCGAAAAAACAACGCCTGGTTTCCATTAATGAGAAAACCACTTCAATAGATAATTTTGGAATTGAATCTACAGAGTACATGAAAGGCCAAAAATTTAGAATATTATCATATGAAATTAATGTCCTATTAAATAATAGAACAAAACAGAGAATAGTCCAATTATCTGAAAATAAAATATGATGAAATTGATAAAAATATCCCAGTAAATTCAAAATACCAAGAATAACTGGACAAATAATGCCGCGATGCACTCAACATGTAAAGGAAGATGGAGAAAGGCGGAAAATACTGACACAGATATTGGAAATATTCGAAAAAATTTGGAATGGACACATTGGGAATGTAAAGGTGACTGATCATATGATATGATTCGAAAATTAGTAAATAATTGTCATTCAGCCTCCTTGTTCAGCCGAGAATTGTCACGAATATTTAAAAATATCATTATATAGAGTGGTTTTATACAAAAACAGATAATAGAAAACCAACTTCGTCGGGATGAGAAACTTCATTCATATTTGCTGTCAAAAACGATAGATATCACGTATATGAATAAGCTATATGTTAATTAATGATCACACTACATATACGAATATACAATTCCGCATATGAATAATGTATTGAATCTATCTCTATCGACAAAGAAAAGCTCTTAAAGATATTTAATTGTAACTGAAGCATTTAATTATTTTATTACCTCAATAGCACCAGGGTACTACGCTAAATATTTTAAATTTCTCAGTAAGACCTTGAAAGACTCCCCTTCTCAAACAAAAATATAGCAGCAGTTTCTATGCAGTTTAAAAACCTTCCAATTACAATTCACATATAATGTTATTAACAAAAAAAAAATTAATGATTAATAGATTCATTGATGTTCTGATCATGTTTCTTTGTATTCTATTATGTACTTGATCTTGTTTTGTTCATTTTCATGGATTTGTTTGTTCCGAGGTGCGTGTGCATGGTGAGACAAGGAGTATGATATGATATTGCGACGAAAGGATGGGGGAGATTAGTAATGTGAGATGGGATTGGTAATAAGGGTAGG
>JAULBU010040062.1:0-14666 GCA_032358235.1 Odonthalia washingtoniensis | reverse complement strand
ATGGATTGTTTTGCACGCATAACATTAATTTATTAATGGTATGGCATTTTGACCACCTTCTTTTCATCCCAGCATAAATTCCCAAGAAATTGTCGGAATAACATGAAATATGCATGGTTTTAAAGGGCATGCCCTACTGATTTTACTGATGTATGTTTAATGACTACTGAGAACGGAACAAAATACTAGGCTATGGTCAACTTCTTACCATTACAAAATTAATGGTATTCAGAGAGTACTGACATAGGAAAAATTTGAAGATGTGAACCGGCTTTTTTGAAATTCTGTCACCATACGGGTTCAGTTTCTGAATAAAATAAACTGACAGTGACTACTACACTGCGTGTAGCAATACACCACATTAGGCCAATGAGAACGAAGTAATAAATATAATCATGTCATGCCTTCGTGCTGTACATGAACGTGGATGTCAACATGAACGTCATGCTGGCGGAGAAATGTGTTGAATTAATACCTCGAATTCCGCGTGCATTTCATACACCACTGCCGTCGACAGTCACATGGAAACAACGGCTTGATAATGAGTACCATCAACATAATTGCAAATAGGCGTCAGCGCCGAAGAGTAATAATATCAAGCGTATGCAAATTTGTAGAGTAAACGAAAATGGCGGACGACGAAGACGACGAAAGCGACGATAGTGACGAGGAAACGTGGGGCGGGCGAAGCGGCGGCACAAAAAATTTGGACCATCCCGAATCCTCCTGCTTGGGGGCGACCGGATGTTTATCCTGAAAAAACATTTAGACCGCAGTTTGGGGTTCTTGAAGTCATTTTTTCCGTATCCACGACGATTTGGTAAGAGTGCATGGGAACGTATGGGAAGCGAAGAAAGTCGACACTGGATTGAGTGGTATACCATCGAAAATCAAAGTTCTCGCTTGCACTAACTTGTTGCGGACTGGTGACGCTTTCGACAGACTGGAGGATGGTAGCCAGATGGCTGAAGAGACTTTACGAATATCTTTTAAAGAATTTATTAGGAACATGAAGGAGATCAACGGTGCTATTTACGGAAGAAGGAAATCGAGAACAGATGAGCTAAAAAAATAAAGGAGAGTTATGCAGATGCTGGTTTTAAAGGGTGTGCAGGATGTTTGGATTGTATAAAACAAAAGTGGAAAAACTGCCCCTTTGAAGAGAAGGGGCAGTACCACAATCCGAAAGAAGGGAAACTAGCGACAATTGTCGTGGAGGCTTGGTGGGATCGGCGTTTATACATTTGAAGTTGGTTTTCGGGACGGGCGAGAACAAACAACGATCTAAATGTGTTGGAAGTATCGCCGGTTATGGGAGGTATTTTGAGGCGTGATTTAAGCTTCAAATTAGATAATGATTACAAAGTAACGAGTGATGGGCCGGCAAGGAAATATATTTACTTTCTGGGCAACGGTATCTATCCGAACTGGCCCTTATTCACTAAGCCGATACATCATCCCACCAATGAGGCGGAAAAGATGTACAAGAAGTGTCAAGAGGCAATTTGGAAGGATATTGAGAGATGTTTCGGCGTAATGAAGTCTCGGTTTGAGGTTCTGAGGAGCGAGAACAGGCGGTGGTGCAAAGATGGTATTGTGAGAACGAGTGAGGTTTGTGCTATTTTACACAACATGTCCATAATGATGGTGGGGGCTAGAGCAGTTGTATATGAGGATTGTGGAGATGTACTTATGGAACTTTTCAACAAAGATAACGAAGTGGTGTGTGACGAAAATGAGGAAAAGGATACAATAGAAGAAATTGTGGATTTGGATCTTGGGTTCCAAGCCATTTTGGACTCTTTTATGGCTCGTGACTATCAAATGACAAGCCATCTATCTTTCAAGACATTACAAGAAGAACTAGTATCTACTTTTGAGAGTGAGGGTGTGGATGGTAGTGAATGAAGAAATGTTTTTTATTAATAAAGGGTGCTACTCCTCCTGGTTTTGTATGTTGGAGTAGATTCCCACTGCTGTGTTCCTTCTAAATACGACGAGATGTACGTACATCTCGTAGTACTCAGCTTTGTTCATTTTTCAAGTAGTAGTAACCAGAAAGTTATATCATATTTCCTTCCTTGCGTGGTGTGGTGTAGTAACGTGGGGACAAAGTGCAGTGGGGAAGAAGTGAAGGCATATGTCATTACTGGCTGGAAAAGGATGGAAAATCATTCTTGTGAGATAGAAGGCAAAGGGAAAGAAAAAATTTGATAAAACATTTTAATTTATAAAAAAAAGATCAAAGTTCAAGTTGTTAAACAAAAGAAAAAAGAACAAGTTCAAAGTTCAAAACCAGTTCAAGGTTTAACTTTTTGAATAAATAGAAATTTTGATAATCCGGTCGTTCGACGACTGGCGAGTCGCCGGCGAGAACGCCGTGCAACAATGCGTAGATATTCTTCTGCTTCTTTTTCTGCGTCCGCTTCTGCGCCTGCTTAATCGCCCCCTTTCCGCACTACACTCCCGAATCGTTGAGAAATGTCATTTGTTTTTGTATAGGCTTCATTAGACGGCGATGGCGACGGTTTTAATTTGACGGTGGCGGTGAAGGTATTACGTTCAGAGACGTTGATGGGCGCTGACGATGACGCAGACGCTAACGGTTTCCACATCTCGATGACGTTGTCAGACGTCGATGAATGTTGCTTTTGTTTAGATGGTGAAGATGCGGGTTTCATGGACGGCTGAAGGACGGCGGGAGAAAGACGGCCGGAAATATTATTGCAAGAAACAAACTTTTAAAAAATACAATGTCAAAAAAATATGCGAAATGAAACACTGTAAACGACACGTGGAAATCAAAATAAATACAAGAAATAATACAATTTTCAAAAAACATTTAAGCAATAAAATTTCATTGAATTATCGAAAATTAACGAAAATAAATTGACACGAGAACAGATAAATTGCGAAATACATTCCTATTTTCAGACACCACGACCAAAATGTATAGAAAATGGGGGGATGCATGTGAGATGATATACCACCTGACAAGGAAGCACGAAAGTATGAAAAAATGTTTGCCTCTACGTCACCTCAGAAAACAAAGGATGTCACAGAATCCTGTAATAACTACAAAGACTACTACTGCTAGTACTAAAAATGGAAATTAGACAAGAAACTGCATGTGAACTAGAGTTAAAAAAAACAGCATCAGCCACACCACAAGTATGGCATTTTGATGATGCTGCAAAAAAAAGTTTATTATGCGACTTATTCTTCTCCGTCTTCCGTCTCACCCGAATCGTCTTTTAAATTGTTCTCCGATTTAAACGCCGCCACCATCCCACCCAAAATTATCTTGTATGCGTGACTTTCTTTTGGAAGCATTTCCAAAAATTTGTAGTTTCGTTCAGCTCTTCGGTCCCGTTCTTGTCCATTTACCAATATATGCATGGATTTACTAGTCCTTTCCATGCTTCGTTGTTTGGTGATCTGCGCCTCAATATTCTTTGAGGAAATATTTCTCCTGCTCGCCTCCTTCCTGTTTGCCCTAACACCCATTGGCCTAATGTATTTGACAACTCCCTCGTTGCTGTCATCTCCGCTCAGCGATGATGGCGTTCTCATAGGTTAGATTATTGAACATTGTTCCACTTCAGTTGATATTCCACCAAGATTTGGGTAGTCAGATAGATATACAGCGGCATCCAGATATTTGAATTCCGCTGCCTCTTTCTTACCACCATTTTTAATATTTGTACAAGCCCTTGCCTTGTACACAGTCATAGATAATTCAATCAATTCTCCTTCCGTCCGCCCGCTATTATTGCCATTCATCATATGACTTTTCGAAGCCTGGTAGTGAGTGACACATTTTCGTAAACTACACCACTTTGAATTCAGGGCAGAGGGAGACCTGTTTAGATTGCTATGGGTTCTGCAGTGCTCAGATATCCTTTCCCACATACCTTCGTCTGTTTGATTAGTTCCTTTCATGGACTGGTGAATCCAAGCTTTGGCCAGAATCAAATATTCGTGAGGTGTAAAATGTTTACCTTCTTTTACGTCCGCGGTAATTTATTTTGCAACCTGCGGTTTCCACCCAGTGCTGTTACGTGATCCTTTCGGACGCCAACCATTTTCTTTTCATGTCCATTTTCATTGTGCACAGCACCAGGAGAATTTGATTCATGAGAATTTGGACAGTTAGTATTGTCAGTGTTCTCAAAAACAGAATACACACAATTAGTATTTGAGACTAGCTCAAACACAGCTACATAAGAGTTATTAATGTTTCAATTGATCACCTAGTAGTGTTAACGATGTTCTTCAATAGGTTCATCACTGAATGGTTTGTCAAAAACCCTGCCGAATGCTTCATGTCTTACCGAAGTATCTACACGTTTTCTGCTTTCAGAAACACGCAGTGTCTACTGATTGATTTCTGGATTTATGCTTTCCGTAGTTATGTTCCTTCTATACCTCCCGCATTGTCCAATCGTTTTTGCATGCATTACATGATCGTCTCCCGACCCTATCGATGAGTCAATTGGCGCCTCTGTCGGAGGGCAGGCGTATTGGTGCTTACTTATTTCGATATATCGGCGAATGATATCTGAAGATGGATGCTGAGGTGACGACGAGTACGAGAATTGCCCTTTTATTGGTGTGATCATATCACCGACATTCATTTCGCACTCTACTTGATTTATTTCAACAGTTGAAGACTGGGGAAGCTGCTGAACGTGGAGGCTGAACGTGGAGGTTGAAGTTGGAGGCTAAAGTTGGATGATGGGTTGGATGCTGGGTTGGAAGATGAGATGTACAGTGAGATGGACGGTGAGGCTCAGCTATAAAAAGGCGGGATTTCGTTGTTTTCAGTTTGAAGATATTTTTTTGCCAGGTTTACATGGATTTATAAACGTTTCAATGTAACGACTAGAACAAAGGAATTTTTATCCTGCCAGACCTCAAGTGTATGCCAAGAGGAGGAACAGGTCGGCGACGGCGGAGGTACATTCTAGTGTATACGGGCCAATAATAAAAATTCGAAACTCATCTTTCAGTTGGCCGGGGAAAATTTAAATACAGTTTCAATTAAAAATAAATTGATGTATGTCTCGTTGGGTTGAGTTTCGAGTTTCCAAACTGCACCCCGAATTTATTATTTTATTCAAACTGCAACACCAATGGTGACCGATATTTTTTCTAAACATAACTGTATCACCCTACAAACAATTGCCAAAATTCGACGTATGGAGATGCTCTAATTTGTTGGAAGTTGAGAGTACACCTGTCATTATAGATAATGCACCTGTGTATTCGGCACGACTCGATGACTTGTAATTGGAAGACAGTGAGCTGGGTTATGACAACTGAGTGGTCTTACCCTGTATTAAGGCCTAATGTGAGTAAGCAGAACGACTCGTTCGCCGTAGTAATAAAACTACGGAAGATGGAACGACAACATTGACTAGTGCGCATAAGAGTGTACAAAGGGAAAACGAACAAAAGTAGATGATTGAGAGAATAAAGACATACATGCGTTTCAAAACTTGCATAACCACCTCAAATTCAACATATTTTAACTGATTAGAAGTCTGGGACTCAGCCACAAGTAAAGCCAATCCACATCACTCCACAAGCTGCAATGACAACAGAACTCAAGGAAGCATCAGGCCAACAATCATGCCTCAGAGATCTACTTCGTTACAAACTGAGCGAAGATTATGTTATGTGGATGCCGCATTTCTACTAAGAAATGTTAGAAAAAAAGCTCCGCCGCTACTTCCCATACGACAATAGATACAAGTTCACCACATCAAAGGAGGCAGTTAAAATTTCCATAATTATGAGTGGGAACTGAAGCAGAAATCTCTGCAGGAACAGAAAAAGAATTTAAAGACAAAATGTTAGCGCACAGCTACCTGACACCGTGTCTCGCTCCAGAGACTGTGTAATTTCTGGAAGCCATGGAGATATATTCTGCGAAGATGGAAGTATCTGTAAGGCATTGCTTGATCAATGTCAATCTAAACACAAACATACCCTAAGACAAATGCATAAAGAACTGATTAATGTGAAAATGGAATCCACCGAGAGCCTGATAAGTTATCAGGGACGGGAACAGCAACTCACGAATAGATTGGTGGGAACGGAATATAATGTCCCTGAGACTCACATATGAAGAATTATGACTAACGGGTTACTGGATGCATATACAGCAAATATTCAAATGATTAATTTGTCATTCGACGAGATGCCATACCACTATCTAATAGCTAAACTGCAGGAGTTTGTGAGGGAGGATGTGGGTGACCCTACTGTTATATTGGAACGTCAAGGAAAGGTATGAATCACAGCTGCTGCATTATAAATAGTGGAAAAGAAAAGGAACGGTAGAAGAAATAAATCTTCCAGAGGTAAGTTTAAAGGAAAGTGTCACTGGTGCCAGAAACAGGGCACATGAGGCATGAGTGTCTCATCAAAAAAGCCGGAAAACCGCAAACCAGCCCAACGGCAAATGATAACGTAGAACTAGAGGGTAATTCACACTTTTAATTCTTCACAAAAAACAAAAGACCACGTTTTAAATAATAAAGTTGCTCCAGCACTAGACTCAGCACGAATAAATGAACCTAGGATAGTAAACTCGGGAGAAACTCATGATTATACAGATAATGAAAGGCACATTCATTCGAAACGAACAAATGCACTTTGAATTGGAACTACAGCTGGGACAGAGGCTCTAGAAATAACTGGGATTGGAGAAAACAAAACATACTGTCGAGTCAAGCTTGTACCAGCAATAGGGAGAAACATACTGTCCGTTGGACAGCTAACTAAGCATCCTAAGCTAAGCCTAAGCTCCGAATGTTCAGAATGCACAATCACACAAAGAAAAAATCCGGAAGAGATAGTGCTGCATACATCAGTAACACTGACAAAATATGCTACATCGGAAACTTCTTACGAGTCAGAAAACGAAGAAAGTGATCATGATGATGAGATGCCGAATTAATTAAGGAAGTGGCATCACAGGTTGGGTAATCACTCAGAAAGTGTGCTGAGACATCTCACCAAACTTGGGATGCTGCCAATAACGAAGAACTAATTGAAGAAATACCTGAATTGTGTTCGATATGCCCAAGGAAAACCGCACGAAATTGCATACGATAAACGTCCTAAAAAGTGTAAAGTCCGAAAAGCGCGAGCAGGAGAGCTCGTATATTCGGATACGTGTGGACCCTTTTCGAGTTTTGACGTAAATGAAGATATCTACTCCCAAACGCACATTGATCACTACACCCGTCTGACCGCAATTTTCTTAATGAAGGCTAAATCTGAAACAATGGACAGTATCAACAGGTACGTTTTCTTTATGAAGAATAGAGGGTACGAAGTGCAGACGATCAGGACGGACCAGGGAACTGAATACAGATCAGGAGATATATAAGACTCTCTAAGGATACATGGAATTGCGCACGTGCTAATAGGGCGAGCTTCAAAAGCGCAGATACAGGTAGTCGAGCGAATGAACAGGACATTAAGAGATGTCACGCACCATGCTAATAGACGCAGGGTTACGTAAATGTTGGTGGGGTTATGCACTTTTATACTTAACTATGATACGTAACAGGTGCACGACTGCCACATTCAACAACAAAGAAACTCCATTCAATCATTTTTTCACAAGAATTCTGGCCTAAAATCTTCAATCCATTCGGCTGCACAGCTCTCATGTAAATACCGCTACAAAAACGTACTAAATTGGACGTGACCGTGGACCGTGGAACTCTTGTTGGCATATCAGAAGGCAATCTATGCTATAAAATATATTGTCATTCAACGAAGAATATAGTTCAAACCCAAGAAGTCTCTTTCATCGAGAAAGGGAATGGGAGGTTATTCATCGATGAATCGAATAATGTCAACTTAAGTAAAAATGACCAGTCTGGCACCAACCACCCAAGATCAAGTACATTTATAGTTAAGGGACGCCTCAGGAAACCTAAAGAACCGAAGACCAAATACAGAGAATCAAAGAAAGGAGACACGCCACCTGCGAAACATCAAGACGACAATCCTAGAAATGCAGAAATTGTCACAAATTTAAATCATGAAGATATCAACGACAATGCTACCAAAACTTCAAATGTTAATATCAACAACGACAAAGATGATGAGAACACAGAGTCTAGAACAATCATCAACGACACAAGCATCAATGCATAAAATTATTTAAATAATAGGATCGCAGAGGGGAATAGTGAGAAAGAAAGTCGACATAATGATGATACAGATATTACCAAACGTGATGATGCAGGTAGAAAGTCAGATCACAGACCAACAAGTGGAGAAATAGTAATTGATGAAACGATATCGAAAAAGAAACTTCGACGTCATCTAGGATCTAAGAATAAAACGAAGAAGATCAACAGCATGCATGAAAAGTTGCGCCGGTGCCAGGCACCGAAACCCGAGCCATCAACACGACGAGTTACACAAACATGTTGCAAATGCAGAATGTAATCGATGAGAAGACGCAATTTCAGATTGAATAGGATGGTGACGTAAAGATGAAAGAGGCATTAATGATGGCGAGTAAATTGGTGAAGTTGAGATGCCGGCAACTTTTAACGAAAAATGTTGTCAGAACAAGCAGATTCCTGGAAGAAAGCATGTTTTGCGGAAATGCCTTCGAAGCTTAACGTATACAAATTAGTGGACTCACCACACAACTGAAAACAGATAGGTACCAAGTGGGTCTTCAAGGTTAAAGAAGATGAGAACGGGTACATATATAAATTCAAATCGAGGTGGGTGGTCAAAGGATATATACAAAACTTTGGAGTGGGCTATAAACTTACTCATTCCCCCTTTTCGCGAATGTCGACGTTGAGAATGATACTGTTACTTCCCGTTAAATTAAATATTGAGATTCACCAAATGGACGTAAGAATGGCATTCCTAAATGCCGTGCTGAATGATAACATAATCGTGAGACCACCTCCGTGCTATGAAGACCTGGTGCCATCATCCCGAATGTGGAATCAGACGTTGGACGAGTTTCTAAAGGTTCAAATGTGAATGACTCCAAGCAAGGTAGATAAATACCTATATACTAGATACAAGAATAATGAGCCAGAAATGGTGATCATGACATATGTAGATGATATTCTGCTAGTGGCCAAACAAAGTCACACACTTTCGAAATGCCAGTTAGAATTATGTAATAGATTTGAAATGTAGGACATGAGCATCATAAAGTGGTTTATAGGTATGAAAATACACAGAGACTAGCAGGAATGTTCATGACACAGACTATTTACGTGAACAAAACATTGGATCGACTTAATGCCCTATTCCAAGTTGAAGCCGGTTCCATTAGCAGAAGGAGTAAATCTCAAGACGTTGGCCTATCCACCAAGTGAGTGAAAAGAAGAAGAGTTTCCATATAGCGAATTCGTAGGTTGTTTGCTATATATTAGTGTCTGTATACGCCCAGACATCGCACATGACATCGCAGAATTGGCACGCTTAGTAGCTAAACCACACGTTTGCTATTTAAACGTACTAAAGGGTGTCCAAATATACATAAAGGGGACAAAAGAGTACGGATTTTTTTATGGACGAGAAGGTAAGTCGCAGACGCTGCATATATATGCTATGCCTAATGGGCTGATGATTTACTTACTCGGAAATCTGCAACAGGGATCCTAACTTACGTGGGTGAACATCTCGTCGGCTGGAAGTCGAAAAACAATCCATAATCACGTACAGCACCGCTGAGGCGGAGTATGTTGCTGTTTATTCCACAACGCTGATGATCATATGGTTTCGGTTGTTGACAAATTTGGGTGAGGAACAGACTAAGCCTACTATAGTTTTTGAAGATAACACCGCGTGCTTGTTGTAGACAAAAGGAGAAGAAAAGCTTTTATCATCCAAGCACATCGGTTTGCGGTATCAATACCTTTGTGAGAAGGCGGCATCGGGTCTAGTCAAGTTGGAATATGACAACCAATGATCAACTTGCCGATTTACTCACGAAACAGCTCACGTACAGAAGATTTGATAAATTAATGAACAAAGTTGTGTTTAATCCCTTCAAGATGACGGCTGATAGAGTTTCAAGTGAGATGACCAACGAGAAATAATATCATCAAGTGAGGATATGTTATGTATGCATGAAAGGTTATTATCAAGTGTTGATATATTACATATGCATGAAATGTTCTTATCAAGTGATGATATGTTATTATATATGTAAGAGTTATTAACAAGTGATGATATGTTATGTATGCATGAAAGATTATTATCAAGTGATGATATGTTATGTATACATGAAAGGTTATTATCAAGTGATGATATATTATGTACACATGTAAGGTTATTATCAAGTGATGATATATTACGTATGAATGAAAGGTTATTATCTATTGATGATATGTTATGTATACATGAGGTTATTATCAAGTGATGATATTTTTCGTATATATGTAAGTGTTATTACCAAGTATGATGTGGTGTTATGTATACATGAGAAGTTATTAAGTAATGATGATACGTCTTGTGAGCGAGAAGTGCTACAATTAATCGTAATGACTCAACGCGTCATAGAGGTAACGTGATCGAGAATGGTAATTCAATACGCATGCGAGAGATGATATAATCGCGAATTAACGGAACACGAGAAGAGAAGAGCGTGAATAGATTATGAAAGGTGAATTATTTTCATTGGCTAATACTCTGCGACGCACACACGTCAATCAAGAGTGTTAGAAATTGAGAGTACACCTATCATTATTGAGAATGAACCGGTGTCGTCTGTGCTTCTGGAAATGAACATCCCACTTTCAATGTCGCAGTGTGGTGCAAAAAATGCACTGTGCTGCGATTTTTTGATCAAAATAAATTGCTGCGGCCACCGTAGCGCAGTGCGACACTGCGAATTTTGTAGATTTTACTGTGAACATTCATTTTTTCGAAAAATTTCGAAAAATTAAGATACATTATGCTGTTTTGGCATTCATCTATCGCAGTGTCAATGAAAGTACACGATTTTTACATTTTATTTCAGAAATTAATTACACTATAATTTTTATTGTGTTCTGTTCCTTTAAATATGGATAAATTTTGAGCAGTTACAATTTTTAAGTGCGAGTACATGAAAGTATGGGGTATTATTTTCACCCGTTCATTTCACTTTAACCAAGAAAATTGTTGGCTTAAATAAAGAGGAGGTGATAAACTCAATCAGATGGTAGTACTACAGACTTTTAATTAGAGACGCAATTGATTTAGAGGCCCATCCGATTGTTATTTTTAAATCGTCCTTTTTTTGCCGAGACTATGGTACTGACATAGTCTCATCATAACGATCTGACGGAAAGAAACGGTTGGTGCCCTAAGTAGTAGTCTCTGGAAAAATGTTATTCCGCCAACCAGTTCACTCATTTCACTGAACGTGTGAACATCTGATAATAGAACAAAGTTGACTTATTATGTTGAACGTTACTACACCTACTCATCCATTTCCTTCAGTATGATAAAGGTTTTGCAAAACATGACGATTTGAACATCGTTTTGTTTATATGAACATCATACTACCTAAATTGAAGTTCACCCTAGTACCGTACTAGGGTGCCATAACGGTGAAATTCAATTCAGATAGTATAACGTTGATATGGGACCGTATGACTATGTACATAGTCATACGGGTATCAGTTCACGCCCAACTGCTTAATGCTCTCCACAATCACGTCCTTTGCACTTACAGTGCGTATATTCACCCTTGTAACAGCTCACATGACATTTCTTTTACCATCCTGACTAAATATTCGAAAAAATAAGAACAAACTACATTCACTGTAATTCATTATGTAATGTTTAAAATTGTATTTTTGCCAAAAATTAAAAAGTTAAATTTTGGCATTTTTTTAAATTTCAGATGGAATTATGGAATACAGTGAAAATAATTTATGTCCGTTACACCGTCAGAAGGTGACACTAATTTAGTAACATCATGTAGTACCTCAAAATTATACAATAAAGCGCTTAAATGTTTAAATATTTTAAAATTCATCACTTTAGTCATCACTTTATGTTAAATTCATGTTATTATCACAATCATCTCGTGATTCTAAAATTCTTTCGTGATTAAGTTTATCAAGTGCAACCAGTTCTGATCACGTTGCAAAAAACAGAATTTTATATTGTTCATAACTCACGTTCCCTATCATCTCTGTCATCTATGCGATTTGTTTAATTTATTTACCTTCTCCGAACTTACAGTAAATTGCAATGTACTACATGTACATGTCAGCTCCACATAGTATGTGAAGCTGGCATATATATATGTAGTAAAAACAACAAATAGCGAAAATTTTGTGTTCTAGTATTACATATATAAGTGTCACTAGTTATATATATGTTACTTATATAAACTCTGTGAAATTGTAATTCTTCGTGTTGTCACATTTGAATGTAATCGTAATATTCTTTCTATACTGGAAGAAACGATGCGTGATGCAAGACTGGTTTCATTATCAGACGTTTAACGAAGTGATTCAAGTTATAAATGAGGAAAATATACATTATCGCTATTCCAAATCAGGATCTGTAGATTGATCTGGGGATGGACTGGGCCAAGAGTAATAGGTTCCATAAGGTACTAAAATTTTACCCCTTGTAGAAATGAGCATAGTTGTTTCTATTGCCAAGACGTTATAATTATAATCCCCGTAATCTTGGTTAGACGTTGCACGCTTATCCTCGATAAAATGTACATTACCTGTTCTTCTATTATTGGCATTTATGTCACCACTTGTTGAACTATCTCCATCACGGTAACGGGGATAGTTTGTGTAATTAATTTTACACCACGGTGCGGGAAAAAGCCAGCCCGTTTGTTTCTTACCATTTTTGTCGAAGAACTTGTGTTATAATTCCAGAGCAAATTTCCTAAACACTTCTCTGATAACTCCCATAACTCCTTCCCCATACATCTTTGTTGTACTGCTGATTTCGTACACGTCTTTTTAAACTATTGTAACATAGTGATAACCAATAATTTGACCGGCGTCTACCGGATGGTTCATAAACAGACCAAGTCCGGCATCAGGATCCTTGATTTTTGATGGCATCACGGAAAAACCTGATCTCAAACATTCAGCAATTTGACGAGTTTGAATGTCCACAGCGTTCATCCTTGCTCTCCATGTACGTGCGCAGTTGAAAATTTATATGTTGATAAGTTGAAAAACAGTTTTGTCCTTGAAAATCTCCCAAAAAGCTTGAAGTACGACAGTTGGAAAAGTCTGTATGCTGTGTAAACCAAGAGGAACTTTCCATGTTTCCAATTTCTTTCTGACGTTGATTAAATCAATTTCCTTGATCAGGGTCTTCGCCGCACCTATAGATTTTTCATTACCAGTTATATCAGAGTTAGGGTTTAAACATTGCCTTACATGTGTTTCGACAAGTTGTAGAAGCGCCGTATGACGACAAACGAGATCAATGTACGTCACAATAAATTTCTAATGCTGCAGCAAAAGCAAACCTGCCCTTGCTGTTGAGAAAGTACTAGCGCATGAATCGGCAGCAAGACCTCCTGGCGAGCATAACTTCTCTATGCTGTCTATTAACCACTCAGTTGAATTCTGTTATGGACGAATCATTTTGCGTTGTCCAGAAACCGGTTCCATATCCAACTGTGGATGGACTAACGGCTCAGACTGAGGAAGGGGTGGTATGTTTCTAGAAAAATTTCAAGCACCAGGATATGACGAATTCACACGAGGAACCCCCTGTGATTAACCAATTGTTTAGCACGGTTGTCGGCAATCCATTTTTCCAGAAGTGCACTGAAATTTCATTAACGGAAATATGACTGTGGCGTTGATGTGATGGGTTTGTGTTATATACCTCCAAGATTTTGTTGTAGTTGAGTGCATTCTATTACACTGTAAACAAATTCTGAAGCATTTTAATATCTTTTTCTTCTTCCCCAAGATCTTCGACCGGTCTCATGATTTTGTGCTTACGCAGAATATCAACCAAATCTCTAAACTGCATGTACGAACAGAATATTTGACCGTGTCTTCCAAAAAGGTGCCTTTTACAAGCGTTTTTAACCAGACGAGACGTATATTCCTCTGTCAACGTGCGGTAATGTGATTTATGGCCATTTTGCTCACTTCTAGTGTTGTAGGGTGGGTCCGTGAGGAGAAAGCCAACTTTGTTGTCCACGTTTTCATCAGTGAAATATTCCGCTGTCCTACTGAAATGTTTGAGACTGACTGCGAGGCACGTGGAGCCATTCATCATTTCCTGTTTCAAAACTTCCATGTCATCCTCAGCTGCAGGTCCGAAAGATGTTGATGTTGCTACAACTATTGTTTCGAGGACATTCTCTCTCTTGGACAGTACAGCCATATAGTTGTCATTGTGATCTGGAACGATCGTCTGTCGAGGTTGCGTACCACAAATCTGATGTGGTACATGGCCTAATTCAGTCCGTTACTTCTTCTTCATTGCAAGACCAAGTTTTGTAGAACTTGCTGATCGTTCAAGGGTGAAGGAGCCTGAGGGTGAAGAATCTGTTGGGTTCGGCGGCTTGCTTGTTGGGGCAGCCTGTGTGATTAGATCAATAAACGGTGTAGCAGTTTAAGGGATGATTGGTTTTGGGGTTCCCAGTGTTATTGCTGCCGCATCTG
>JAULBU010040051.1:0-14670 GCA_032358235.1 Odonthalia washingtoniensis | reverse complement strand
TACACATTTTATTGAAATTTTACGTTTTACAGTGTGTCACATAAATACTATTTCGTTTATTTTCAAAGCCCACATCCCTTCTTTCCATTTTCCTCAAAAATTTAATAAAATTAAAACACTTTTGGCCCATGCCGTTCCCATTTAAGATAATGTACAGATTTTTGTCACAAACTGCACATTACATAGTCTACTACGGATGTTTCACACCGGAATATGCATTTGGGCCCCAAAAACCTAGTTGAAACATAGATTACATTCGAGATTCTACCTCTTCGAATCCAACATCCTTTTCAGAAGACACTGACAGGCCAACACTGAACGGGTAACTCTTTTACACCTATTACTGTCGTAGTGTATAATATTCGCCTTTCCGGTTTGGTCTGCGAGGAGCAGGAGATAACCAAGTTGGCTGTGGTAATCCCGCGCGTTTCCAAAAGCCACATCACTAATGACAATCATCTTCATTGTTGATATGTCGAGGGGGCAGAATTCCAATCCAGTCCGTTCCGTGTCTATCATTCTTTGGATGACCTTTGTCAATGCTTTTAGTTCTTGAGTTAATGTTGGTTCATTCCCCGGAGCCACCAGTTGCACTGCGGTACATATGTGTGGGCGAGTGAAGACACCCACGTACTGAGCAAGTGCCCGTGCACTTCTGAATCCTGCTTCAACGTGTAGAAATATGAGCTTCTCTATTTTCTCCGTTTAAGTCATTTGGATGTTGCATTGTTTGGTTTGCTTGAGGATGACGCCATTAAAATTTTGAGTTCGATCCCTCAGGAAGCTCCGTTTCTTTCTGTTGAATTGTTTTGATGCGCGTTCTTCTTCTGCTAAAAGTTTCGTATTCCCGAATTCCAACGAGTCGTCAACTTGAAGAGCGACCATTCCATCGATCCTCCCTTTGTTTCGGCGTACTAATAAACAGGGGTCCCTTTGACGCGTTCCATTCCCAATTACCGGAGATGGTGCTCTAATTGGTTAAATACCAGTGCAATCCACTTTCGGGGATGCCATAAAGGGGCTTCATGACACATAAAACCTTGTCAGCCGAGAGACCCATTTCCTTTGGCGCTTCGAGGTAGAAGTGGTGTTCCAGGTTTGTCCTGCTCTGAACATATGCCTACGTAACATCATGCGTAAACATCCTCATGCCTAGCATTGATGGGCGTTCTGAAAGTAAAAGACGTTGCGAGAATCTTTGAATTGTCGGCGCTTTTGTCGCAATCATTGTGGATCCCTCGTCGTTGTAACTTTGAGCTACCAAACGGCTCTTCTTCCGTAATCCTTGTTCCGCGCGTTTTAATTCGTCGATGAATCTCGAGCCGAATATGTGCATGTCTATTGCAAATTTTCGCCTAGAAGTAGTATTAAACGTACCATTCTTAATTAATCCCGACAATTCCTGCTTTCTTGCGTTTTTAAAATCCGTTCCTACCGACGCTGTTATCATCATCGTTTCCTCGTCAATTGGTTTATCATACTTTTGAGGTTCATGGAACAGGGATGGTGTGCACGGTTTGACACAGGTGGAACGAAACAAACGCCTATGGAAGTTGGTGTGCACTACGACGCTTTTTCTTCCCATAGATATGAACCGGAACGGACCCTCCCATCGCTTCGTCGTCGTGCAATATACCCAGACTGGTGCACCTGCCCGTAGCTCCCTTCGTTCCGATGATTTATCCAGTAGCCGTGGCTCCCCTACGTTCTGCAAACCAAATGCGACTTTGTTCTGGGCTTGTTTTTTAATCGCTTCGGCGGTTGCTTTCTCCATTGCGTCGGCACGCTGTTGATGGGTTAATGCTGGCATGGTGTGGGCGGTACGTGGGATGGCGCCGTATACCAGGAGCATGGGGCAGAGGCCTTCTGAGCGGACAGTGCTGTTCACTGCGAATACTTCCATTGCTAGACAATCCTCATTGGAGGTTGTTTTGTCTAGGGATTCCCCTATCGTGAGATAGGCTCGACGTAGTGGAGCATGTTACATTTCGACCACTCCAATTGCTCCTGACGTTTCTATCGGTGACTCCCGAATTTTGATACCATCGTTATTCGTCAGGTGCTTGAATTCCTTGAAGACGTAGTTGGTCCCTTGGTCAACGTCCAAAACATCGGGTGGTTGACAGTATGTTAGCGTCCACATGCGTCTGATACACTTCCATACCTCCGCGGCGGATTGACTTCGAATAAAACGTGCCGCAGTAAAGTGCATAGATTTGTCCACCATGTGGATGACGTCCTTTCCTCATATCCACATGGACTCCACTTGTACCTCGTAGTTGAACCGTAAAGATTATGTGCCTATTGTGATCTTAAATTTCCGCGGGGTTGCACTATGTTGAGCGCATATTTTCCAGTTCGCTGCGATTTTGCTTATTGCTCTACTCGTCTTCGGGTCTGATATTCCGTTTGCTCTACGTAGAAGGTTTCTTTTATCGAAGGGTGCCTGAACGTACAATGTATACCTTTTAACTCATAGAAAGTGTAGTAAGCGGAGGATGTGTCAGTTCGTTTCCATCGATCAATTAAAAAGTAGTTGGAAAACTGTATTTTACGCGTACGGTTGTCATGCACCATCACTTGGCGTTCGATGCTAGTGTCCAGGTCGTTATCTTTGATGTCTTTGAGGCCTAAGAGTGAGGGCGTATTATTATCTTCCATGATTAGAAAGTTGACGTATATGATGATGCCTAAGTCCCGGAACGAGTTCTGTACCTTCGCTTCCCCGACGACCTTTCTGAGGACCCCAAGTCCCTTGAAGCTCTTCCCACGTAGTCGTCTCATCGCATACTTGATTCGAAAAGTTGAGCAATAAGCCCGATATTTAGAAGTAGACATGATTTATCGTCTATTCGCGCCCGTATCGATGCGGATACCGTCGAAGTATTTTTCATCAATGGCTATTTCATCCCCTTGAAACCTGTTGATTCAGGGTATGTGCCTTTATGTTGACCTGCTTGTCATGATGTTCCAGTTTCGTGTCTGCCTTATCCTGGGCCATTTGATACTTGCACCCATCATGGGCTACACTGTTTGCCCCGACGGTTGGTTCTTGTATGTAGTGTAGGTCTGGGTTTCTCTGCCCTGGCGGCGGGTTGTGTTTTAGAACACTATGTGGCACCGTTACTCCTGTCCTCATGTTTCCCTTTTCATCTTGAAATCCGTTGATGAAAGCTGCATCTGATAAATTAATTTACAACCCCATCCCGACGCCTGATGAGAAAATGCGAGGTCGTCATTTTCGTCTTCATTAACTCATTGGACTTCTTCGTCCTCATCCGAATCATCGTAATCCGTCTCTCCTCCATTGTAAATTGCGTTGATATCGCCAACAGTGAGTAATGCTGTGGGATGTTTGTCTTTCAACTTTTTTATGGCGGCCGAGACTTCTTCCCTTGAATGTCTCTCCCTTGCCATATGGTTCATACCGCAGACAAAACACCCCTTTACGCCTTTCATCCAACTTGAACTTAGCTGTTTAGGTTTATGGTGTTCCTTTCCGCTGTTCCAAGTTCTACGGTAAGGTTTTAGGCCTTTTCTAGCGTCACCACCGAATCTCTCACCAAACGAATAATTGACTTCGTCTTCTTTCCCCTCTTCTGTTCCCCAACTTATTGCTATGCTGGTACTTTCTGCTGATCTTGGTTTGTCGCTCAATCGATTTTCTATTCTATTTATAGCATGCTGTGCCCGCCGCGGCATTCTGTCCTTCAGAGATGCTTGGATTTCTGGGATATCGACAGCTGTCAGCAGTTGGTCGATCAGGAAAGCATTTCCTTGGTATTTATCGTCGAGCTTTTTCTGCAATGTTGTCAGCTTAGCAACGAAACTCCTGAATACTGAGATTTCAGACTCCCCTGGACGAGGTGCCATTTCTGTCGTTAGATGAAGGTGCTGCCATTGTGTCAATATTCTTGACCGTTTCTCGTTTGAGTTATACCAATTTCGCAACATGGTTGTTGCTTCGTCAAACGTTTGGCATGTATCATGGTAATTGTCAAAAAAATCTAACGCATCGTCTTCAACATGATTGGCAATGCTTGCAGCTTCTCTTCCTCTGGTACGCCACACATCTTGGTCAGTGTTTTAAATTGCCTGAGTGATTGTCCATGATCGTCATCATAGGCTCCACCAAACTTATCTTTTAGCTCAAATGATTTAACGAGTCCATTTAACCCGAGTAGGTTTGGGTTTCTACCATATTGGCCCTGCTGGTACGATTGGCAAATGCTATGGTTTGTGGTTTGTACTATAGGTTCTCCTTTTCTTACTTCCTGCGGCGCTCCCTCTTTGGAGGGAAAACTACTTCCTCCTTTATCTTCATCTGATGACGAATCGCCACCGCTTGGATCGCCTGGTGGACCTGGAGAACGTACTGAGACTCCCTCCTTTATGTGGGTATCTTCATCCATTGGTTTTTTATCTTCCTCCACTGACTCCTCGACCCTTTTTGCGTCTACCCAAGGTTCATCTACCTGGTTCATGGCCGATCCTTCCTGTCTCCTCTTATTTATGGCGTCTCTGACTTTAGCTGACGTCCTTTCTGAACGTTAGGTGAAATGTGGGACCGGCTGTAAAGGAGTTCAATAAGGGTGTTAACGCTGTCTTTTTGTCCAGATTGGTAGACGTGTACATCTCTTGTTATCAGGAAATCGACCCAGATGGTCCTGATGGGTCTGTTTCATAGTCGTATTGATGCTGCCCTAAATGCCGTTCGAAAATCTAACCACATACCTTCTCCTCTGAAAGATGTCTCCCTGTACACATCCATCATTTCTTTTGAGTAGTCAGTTACTGACTGCTTGTATATATCTATGGTGGCCCGGGATGCGTTTTACAGTGGGGGTGCTGGGTCGTCTGTGGTTATCTCTTGTTCGGGGTCTTCTTCCTTAGGGGTTTGCAAGTTCTCCCCTTCTTCCTTTTTAGATGAATCATCAATTGTATCTTCCTGTATTGTTGGAGGATTCATTTTGGTTCTTGGTGCTGGCTTCCTTGGGGTCCTCTTCTGAATCTGAGGTGGTTCCACACCTGCCATTCGGTCTGATTGACGTTTTGACATGTTTTCTTTAGTGGATACAGGGGTAGTTGCTTTCTGGTTTTTAGCCGTCATATTCTGTTGTATTTCTTTCAACACAACAAGTTATAACTGTGGAGCGGTATCTATCGATCTAATTATTATACCCTGTGGCTCCCCTTTATCTGTCCCTTTTCGTTATTGCTGGTTCCTTTCCATTCTATCTATCTAATCTACAATTGTCTAAACTTCCTTTCCCTATCCCAGATCGTGATCGGTAATTGATCCTGTTTCTCCTTTATTTTGTGAATTGTGATAAACGTATAAATCCCTCTCTAATTCTTCCTGAAAACTACCTTCCTAATTTCCACCTTTATTGTAACACTACTTGCTATCCTTTGGTTCCGAGACTTGCCTCCTCTGTCTTGCTTCCTTCTCTCTTGTTGACCGATTCACCTCCCTCGTTCATTGGATATGAGATTTCTTTTGTGCCTTTGTTGGATTCTCCTTTTTCCCTCGAGGGTATACTCCAATTAGTGTGGTATGTGATTTGTCCTTTCCTCTTCGTCGTTGACGATTGCGGGTAATGAGAACTATTGTGGCTGTTCTATTGATAGCTGCACGCTGATCCTAAATTCGCGATCGGGCCACCGGGTGCCGCGATAACACGCTGGCGATCTAGTGGTTTGACTTGTCCCAGGATTTCTCCTAGGAACAATCTGAGTGACGTCGTTGCAAGATCCGGTGCCCCTTGATGTCTTCGGCTAGTTGTCTGGTTGGTGACAGTAGTTACTTGTTTTGTTTACTTAATCGGTGAATCGTTCTTTGATTCATTCCCCCCTGCTTCCTCCATCTCCTTCTCTTTATACCTTTCCTTTCGAATCGATGTCGACGGATGTTACACGTGTGTATTTACCGTACGAACAAGACAGTGTTAGTAATTTCGGATCTAAGTCCAACGACATGTGTACACTTGTGTGTTACTGTATTGTAAAGGTCTCCATCTTCACTATCGGTTACTACATTATCCCTGCTTGTTTCTTCGACATATTTTCATATGTTGTTCCGACCCCGAGTGTCAAAGAATGTATGTCCACTCCGCAACGGCCGTGTATCCTTGACGAGCAAATCCGCCAGCTTAATAGATTCTTTTATCAGATTCGCTGCGTTGGATGGCGTTTCTGTTTGACGGACTGGTATCGAAGCCCATAATGGTCTGTCTATTGTGAAACGATACAATGCACCAATCCGTTCCACAGTCAGAAAAATACTCGTAGAGAACCCTAAAATGGAATTTGAAGTAGCATTGGAACAAGTTGTGAAGGCCATGAGCGATACCACTGGCCCCGATGGCCTCGTTGCATCAACTCTTCTTTTCGGCGAAATGACAAGAACTTGCAATGCAATCGATTTCAGTCGCAGACTAACCACAATCGAACGCAGCGACATTTCCGTCCTCGCTTGATCAGAGATGTGATCACACCTAGATCTGATGAGGATCCAACGAGCTCTTCGACAAACGAGCCATCAGAAACAGACTAAATTTTCGAGCACGGCGACTAAGTGCCAACATGGCATATAAAAAGCAACTCTAGCCATACGACGTTTTGGGCCCTTTCAAGGTTGACTACCAAGAGCGCAAGTCCAAATTGGTACACGTCTTCGACCTCCCCCACGGAAACTCGAGACCTTTAAATATATCACAAGTCAAACATTACTTCCCCACCACACAACTTTCTACACTCCTATTCAATGAGATCAGAGACACTCTCTCCCGCTTCACCTTTCCTTCTTCTGTGGACAATTTATTCATTTCTGACATAATAAAACAGAAAGATTCTCGTTCTTAAACTCCGGCACTGATGGAAGCGAGAAGAGATGAGATTTACAACCTGATCAGACGTGGCACATTCAAGATCCTTCTCAAAGAATACATCCCTCAGAACGCAAACGTGCTTCCTGGAAGGTTCTTATTGAGCCTAAAATCAGCTATTGACGGATCTATCCAAAACAAGGCTAGATTCGTCATTGGAGGCCATAGAGACAAACTAAAAGAATTTATGGTCCATTCCTCACAAACTCTACAGCCTCAATCGATCCATCTCCTACTCGCTTTGGCAACAGCTTTTCGTTTTGATATCTGGACAGCCGATGTTACCCAAGCCTACCTTCAATCGGCGATACCAATCGCCAGAGAGTTTTTCCTACAAACCATCCCTGAATTTGAACTAGGCGCAAAATAGTGCATGCAAATACTCCGCCCCTTGTATGAACTCCCGGGACTTATGGTACGAAACGCTTCATCCTCATCACTCCAAGGAACTTGGTGTATCACATCTGGATAGTGGCCCTTCCTTCCACTACATTCTCATAAACGTGGTTCTCTCTGGAACTTCAGGGACTTACTTCGACGACTTATTAAGATATGGTGATAAAGAATTCAAGCAGCTATCAACGTCAACCAAACGAACCTTCGAGATGAAACAGTCAGAACCCGGTGACTTCTCCGGGTTCCGTCTCAACTAAGACGATTCAAACACTCTTTAACAAACGCAACGACTTTATATGTCAAAAATGCAACACCTTGACGATTCTGCCACCTTCTCAACTTTCCGATCAATGCGGATGCACCTGGCTTTGTTAAACAATACCAGACCACAATTCTCATTCGAGATCTCAAGACTAGTGCAGTTCACCGAATATTCCTACCTGAAATTACCAAAGACATACTCTCCCACCTCAATAAGGCAACCAGATATTCCAAACTCTATGACGTCTCGATACTTTTCCTCAACAAGACATCAGCACTATCAACATCATCGGATACTCGGACGAATATTTTGCTAACAACGGGTATTTTCATCAAAACTTGGCTACATCATCCTAATCAGCAACGCATCCCACAACATCATACCAACCATTTTTTGATGCTACAAATCAAAGCGTCTCCGCCTCTCAGCTATAGTAGCCGAGTTTATTGCTTTTAGAGACGTATTCGAAGCTGCCCACATAATCACGTCCGACAACTCTCGCATCACCAATCGACAAGTAAAACTGCAACTCTTTACTGATAGTAAGTCATTATTTGAAATCATTAGAAAAGGCTCGAGGACAAGCGAAAAGAGAGTAATGTTGGATGTTGCGGCTGCGCGTCAAGGTCATAAAACTAGTGAAATGTTTAACATAGGTTTGTTGCGATCGGAGTCCAATATTGCCGATGGCCTAACCAAACATATGGTTCAAGCCGCTCTCAGACAAATCCTTTCACCAGGAACACACGTCCCTAACCCAACCCAATGAATCATCCGCCATCTAACAGACACTTCCCACCTAGACTGAACCTTTTTTCTCTCTCTCTATTTCATGATCATCTTCAGCCTACGATACTTTCTGCTTGATAGAATCAATCACCCTTTACGACTAATCTTTCCTTCATGCAATCATACTACAAAGAAACCCACACCCACTTTCGCTAATTGGTGATCCAACCGATGAAAAAACCAACATAAAACAGTACATCTCTACCATATACACATCTGACTCCTCCCTCTCTGCTCACCCTTTCTTTCTCAACATTTTTTTCTTCTCCTTCTAAATTCTTTTCCTTTTCATTCCGATTCCATCCGACCACTTCCTAAATCAAGACGCTTTAGTAACCAGAATGGGGGGACTGTCGAACTAAAATACAGTAGACTATCATACCTACACTACCTACACACAACGTCTAGGCTCCTGCTCACTATACAGTAACCAAAAAAACCTCAACCCGTGGGCGTCACCCACGACACTTGTACCCTTCACATACTGTCTTCAAACTTCAAGCCACTCCATCTTTATCAGATAGCTACTGTCTGATTCTTGAGTGGAATTCTTCTCCTCATAAGAATCCCAGTCCGGTCTTTCCCATTCACTTCTCTATGCACTCAGATTTATCAGAATGGTTATCATGGACCACGCTAATTATTATCTACTACAATTTAGGCCCTAGCCTAGATACTCAAACTATAGAGCCAGAAAGTATATCCCTTGTGCGACGTGGCACACGGGACTAACCTCAAGCTAATTACCTTTTGCGTTGATCTACTGCCCAGGATTCGAGTTTTAGCGTCCTCTACTTCATAAGAACGCCAACGCTATTCGCAACTTCCCCTTTCCACTCCTTCCATTTTCACTTTCTTACTTTTTACTAATATTATTATTAATAAAATAGTTCCCGGGAAGGTTTCGTCACCCTGGTCACCTTATGCACCTAGTACACTAGTTCATACGACGAGACTGCCATCTGTTCAGCATTCCCCTTTCATCGTCCGTCACGCCTCCCCTTTACCAGATCTACAACCACCATCACGAGTGCCATACTACACCATTTCTACGTCGACCTGAGATACACCTACCCAATCCTATACACCCTGCCGCACACGTGGCGTGGGTCATAACGCAAGTACCGATTGCTATCACTTTGGTCCACGCCGGTATACTGTTCAACGTATACTTCGACAATATTAGAACTGAGAAAGTTGACTTTCTCTTTCTCTGCTTGATATACCGGACCAATTTTCTCACATCCTTCTTCGAATTGTACAGTTGTGACCTCTCTTATATGTTTGTTATCTTCGCCAACAGTGATATCTACAACCAATGTTTTCCACCGTATGAAATCCCCATCAGGCATTTCAAAGTTTACAACTATTGTTTCGTATGACTGCGGTAACGGAGTACTTGGTATTTCCATTGTTGTGTTTGCTGTATGTTCAATAAGATTCCGTTATGTGTTGCTAATGGTAACATTTCTTACTGTTGGTAAGAGCGTACGCACCTAGAGGCAATAGCAGTTATTGATAAATAAATTTATTCCAATAGTTACACATTTGTTGGAAATGGTTAACAAATTTACGAAACGTGCGCCCTTATCTTTTACATTCAATGTATTATAAAGATTTCAATATTTGTAGATGCTTATAATATACGAGGGATTAGTAGCGTAATCTGTTGAAAATTATTTGATGGAAGTTGCGTGCGAAGATGTGAATCTATGATAGGGAAGCAGAGTATGAGAAAAACCAACTGTTGAGGAGAAGTCGAGATGGGACGAAACGACAACATTAGAAATTCAGCCATTAGATGAGAAATAATTAAGCTGGGTTATAGAAAAAATTAACCAAAAACAAATCTTCATAAAAATTAAATGTATTTCTATACTTTAATATAGAAATTCATTTAATTGTTTTGAACTTTATTCTATATATTTTTAAAAATAGTTATATTTTATGCAATTGGTTCTTAGTAACTTTTGTAGAAGTTTATTCCTTGAATGATTTACCCTACTTTTCCCCCAGTAACGGCTTTATGTATCTCTAAACTGTTCCGGTTCACCACAAGATTAGCAACGTTCAACGTTACAACTTCTTGAACATCATTAAACATTATCAGGACAATCTTCAATCCCCCACAAAGGATAATTATCGATTTATTCTACGTTACGGAAGTACTATGAGTCGGAGAGGAAAAACTGGGTATCAACCTTCAATCAAAAGGAGGGTATCGCCAAGATCAAAGCGAGCTGCCCGTACTGGAGAGGAGGTCAAGGGACATGGTTTGATAAGTAGATAAACAAGAAGTGGTACGCGTGAACGAAGTGTAAGAGAGGAGACAACTCGGAAATGTACAAGGTATCAGAACGCCTACTAATCAAGGGGAAGTGCGGTAAGGTGCGAAGATAGCTTCTGCTTCAAGTAAGAGTAAAACTAAAAATGTGACATCGGAAGGGAGAAGTACATCCTGAAAGGATGGTAAACTTTGATAGTTCAATTGATATTGAAAGCGTTAGGCGTGTCAAAATACCAATACCACTACTTGAAAGGGCGCGAGAAATTTCTACATCCACTGTTGGTGATACTAATGATTGCTCTGGACTTTTCTTGAATAAAAGTGATAATTGTAGTAATCATGACGAAGGAGATTTGGAAATCGAACCTGTAACTAAAAGAGCTCGACGGGATGAAAGAGATTTGGAAATTGAGCCTATAAATAAGAGTGCTCAACTTGAAATGCAACCGTCTGCAAATCGGACAATGTCAATACGGGCATCTAATGTGTCAAACATGAACCAACTTTGACATTCAACGAGCGCCTTGAATGAATTTCATTGTAGGCGGCCGCCGATAAATAATAATTCCAATAGCGTAGTAGATTCATAAAGAAGGGCAGTCCCGTTGAGAAACTAAATACATATGGTCATGCTTTGAACAGTATTATGGATCGTCTAATTCATGTCGAGAAACAAGGTACTGAAATTTTGGAAATATTGAAAAGCGGTAATTTACAATGCGAGGGCAACAATGACAATGGAGCTGTACATCGAGATATACCCAAGAAGAAGTTTGAAACCGACATGATACAGCGTTTGATTTCTCTGAACAGAGTATTCTGTGGAGAGACTTACATTCATTTCATTTCAAATGTCGTCTTTCGTACCGTGATAAAGAAGAGGGTACGTAATGTAGTACCAATTCAGTCTGTACTTCTTCTGGTCAAGATATTTAATTTCTGTGTTTTGCCTGAATTGAATTACGTTTCATGAATATGAAGGGCCGGAGGAATGTGTGTTCAAACATGCCATTATTTTACACTGTATACCAAACGCACGGGAAAATAGTCTTGGAATTTTTCCTGCTTCTTCTTATGCATCAGCTAACAATTGTGATGATAGCCTTCCATTCTGGTTACAAGTAGTAAGAACGGACCGTGACAAAGGAAATAAGGTGTATTATTTTGAAGAAGAACAGATTACGAAAGGTTATGAAAGGAGAGAAGCTATTCCTGGTTTAACTGAATTAAACAATGCCAAAAGGCGGTCGCTTATTTCAAGTTGGAACTAAGAGCCTACGTCTGAAGATGATGGTAAATTTGTGTCCTGGTGAATGTATGGGCAATTGACGAAGTTATTCCACCGTACAATACATGCAGCGCCATTGTTACTGTATGAAAACATAGCATATGATTTTCTGCCTTGGGATATCATGAAGACCATGATTAATGTATCTAAGGAGTCACTAAACTTACAGTGGCGTGTACAACATTTCTTTAAACCTTCAAAGTTTGCAGACATTCTAATTACGAATTGTGATTTCAACTATGCGTCCGCAGACGACCACAACAAAAAACTTTATAAAACATTTGTTACGGAATGGACTGAACTTCAAATATACGTGGAGTACGATGTTGTTGTCAACGACAGTGTATTAGGTGATGGCTTTCGGCAAATAATGGCAACAGAGGTAAGAAAATGGAAATCTCTCCTAAGTTTTATGGATGCGGTTGCTCATGGTCTAGGTCGTGTTATTGGGTTCCATCGAAAAGGAGGTATTATCCAAATTTTCAAGTTCAATAAGTTTTCAATTACGTCAATTTATCTTATTGCGTTAGCTATAAGGATATTTTTAACAACAGGCCATATGTTAAGGTATTAAACCCAAATGATGATGACTCTGTGCCCAAATCTTGGACCTTGGATGAGCAGAAAATATTGCAGCTCTGTTTGATGCAATAATTCCGAACGAACAAGATCGCTCCCGTGACTTGGGTCGTGCAGTATGTGCAGTGTCGCTGCATAACTATAACAAGTGTCATATAAACGAAGACACACCACTGAAAACGGGCAGAAACGGAAGCGCGGGCTCTTGACTGTACGAAAATAGTGCTGCGGCCGCCGTTTAAGATGATGACATTATGTTCAGTGATGGAGAATATGACGAGGAAGTGCGTAGTGATGTAGTTACCGGACATGTAGGCCGACCACCAAGTACCAGGGTACGACATGATGAAAGTGCCTTTACAGTAAGTGAACCTGTCGTAAGAGTATGAGGGATATGATGACGAAAACTTTGATTTTGTGGGTACTACAGGTAGTTATGAATATTGAAGAGTTTGTTACCGTAATGAGGAAGAAGAGTACTAGTGATTGTATCTTTTTCATTGGCAGTGATTGTAATTCTTTAGAATTGGTATAAATTGGTGATGAGAAGTTGTCAAGTTTCGGTAATCTAGATTATTGAAGTTGTTTTTCCTTCTTTTGACTTTTTTTGTAGGTGTTTCTAATAAACACTGAAATGCCCATATTTCTTGAAATTATTCAACAAAATAGAAAATTTAATTATTATTAAGCACTGCGTACAGTGTAATGTCATTGAAGTGAGAAAGACGCATTTTATGATACATTTATTTTCCATGGAAGGCATTGTCATGACATTTACCTACTGTTCGTCCTCTGATTTCAAGTGGGGAGTTGAAAAAGCTACAGTATCAGCATTCTGATAGTAGGTTACTTCAATAAAGAATAAATGCTTCATACTTTGTTAACAAATTATGATGCATTTATTCTTTACTGAGCTAACCTACTATTCAGTCACCTACATATGTGTAGTCATTTCGTACCTATTTTTGGTCCATTAATAATTCAATTATAAATAAGTCTGACAGTGTGAAAAGGTATTAAATGTTGATAAATGTTGATACTTTTTAAAATAATGATATTTTATGTCATTGCCATCATGTATTGGAGTTTTTTGAATTTAGGGTATTTTTAATCTTTAATACAACCCATCTAAAGATAGATTTAAATTTTATGTAATACCTGGAGAAATGATTGGGTCATTGCGTACTTCGGATCCCACTACGTAGTATAGTATAGTAAAATCATTAATAAGATGATAAATGGGAGATGTGTTGGCCAACTGTCAAGGGTTTTCATCTCCTCTCATCCTCACTCACTCTAGTAAAAATTAAGCGTTGCCCAACACCTCAAGTAGAAGTTCAGCACACCGCAAATAATGAATTTATCTTCATGCACAACAGCAACTGCTGTAAAAATACAATCACAGCCAGTGATGGCCACTTCAATGCAAACTCAACATACAGTACCAATTTCCAACATTTATGCTGCGCCCGCCACATCATCACACCCAGAGAAGATATTACCACCGATCCCTAGATTGTAAAAATTACGGGTTCGGTCTACAAACGATATAAATCATCAATTAATCAGTTCAGGACTCTGTGGTAAACATGAGTGGAATACAACACCAAAGTCAGTGGGAATACGTTCGTGGCGAACAGCACGAACCGGTGGTTTGATATGAAGCGATTCGCAGAATTGGAAAGTGAGGAAGGTGCACAAGAGGCTCATAAGTGTTGGTCAGATTTTTCCTATGCACACCAATGGTTCCTGATATCGTCCACACTGCAATGTGACCGTACTTTTGCAAGGGGTGAGTTTGTGGCCTATTATTTGGAAGAAATGGACCTATTTTTAAATGAAGCGTCTGCTAACGATTGGAAAACTTCCTTCGGAATAAAAAACATCCCATTATTTCGTGCAGAGATAAACTTTCAAGTCGTTGGTGGAATGGTTTTGGCCACATCACAAATTCCTCCTTGGAGCAGACCTTTACGGAAACTTATAATTTAATGATCCCATCTGAGACATTTGATACAAGAATGGTTCCTCTCAACGTACCGTACCTCAAAACTGTATATCCTACCACATCTAATTGGTTAATCATTTATATTTTCCTCCTCATATTCCAGTACCGATGCCACTATGTGTATTCTACTATCACAGTCATATCAGGACTGGAGATGTAGAATAAGAACCGTTT
>JAULBU010040040.1:0-14670 GCA_032358235.1 Odonthalia washingtoniensis | reverse complement strand
CATGAGCTTCAATAGCGCCATAAACTTTTGAACTTAATTTCGAGTAACTAATATCATAATTAGTAGTAGTGAACAGAATTTAAAGAGCCTATTTATGATCAGCAACTGCACGACGAAGGTAATCAACCTTCGTGAAATTATTACGATATGGTTAAGGTGCACGATCTGCATTATTTGGAATGAATGGATGGACCAAATTCAACGCTTCGGTTAGTGTAGTATTATCAACCATGAATCGCGTGAGATGAGTATTTTGAAAAGTTCGATTATACATGAACTGTTTTGATGGCGGATTGATTTGTCCTTTAAGAATGGAAACAGCTTCATTGGGTGATTTGAAATGTTCTAAGTTTTCATGGTAGAATACTAGGGTTTCTTCTTTTAGAGGAAGATGAAGATAATGCACAGCAACATTATCTGGAATTTTGAAGTCTCTAAGTGATATCTATATTGAGTTAGAAAATTTTTCGAATGTTCGATACCTGTAGAGTTTTTTGTGGCACCAGATTATCTTTTAAAATGAATCTTAATTCCGTGGTCTTTCTTGGGTTACTTCTCAATTTTATTGGACGTAGTTGTTACAAAACTATTATTGTAAGCGTTGGCGATATAGTTTGAAGCAGTATCAAGATTTGAACCATTGCATAAAGTATGGGCTGCCATGCGCATAATAAGTTTTGGCATATCTTCTGGAACTGGAACGTTCTTCTGTTCTAGGAACGACATTATACAACGATGTATAAACGGATTTGAATTAATCCCGAGATCAAACAACATGAAATAACTTGAATCTTGAGATAGTACGTCGAGTAATTCTTGTCCTACTAAATTGGAATTCGAGTAGTTGGATAATGCATCAAAAAGATTCTTCTGATTTTTATTTGAAATATTCTTGATTTAATCAAAGTAGCTCATATTTGGGCGAAGGGAAGGAGTATAATTATCACCATTCTCTGACATACGGGGTGTGGAAGACATGTTTCATTTAATATTTATCACTTTTCAGTCAAGGTTCCGAATTTCTTCTGATGTTTATATCCAGATGAATGTGACTTAAAAGTATTAATGGAACATGGCTTGTTACAAAACTGGCAATAGGGTCTGAACGTACTATTAGTAGATAAGTGGAGAAAAATCGAATGAAAATGTTTTGGATGTGACTAATGTCTGTTGAATACTGCTGGTAATTTTGTACCTATTTTGCATACGTTGCAATAGTAAGGAAATTCGTTATCGAAGCCAATGTGAGATAGTTCTGGGTGATGTTTGATTGGGAAGAACTTGGTGCGACGTTGTTTTGAAATTCGATCAGCTGCGTTTAAAGATGTTTTTTATTTAACTTATTATTTATCTTGTCTGTATGGATACTACGAGAAGTAATTATTATTTCTGTTGCTATAATATCTTGTGTTATACTATTTCATGTATCTTTCGGCACAATCGATTCACAGTTTTGAAAAATTGTGTTTGGAAGATTGAGGGTTTGTTCTAGAAGTTCGTTTTCAATTGACCAATCTTTGTGCAAAGTATAGTTTTTTGACACTGTAAATATCAATCAAAAAATGAGAATAAAGAGAAATGAATTTAAATGTCAGAATACTGTGCTTAATCCACAAAGTATCTACAAATTAAATTTTAATCCAACGAAAATATATTCTTTAAGTGATCTTTCGGACGAAACACCGTGTCCGAAATCCCACTTGTAATATTTTGCCAGACTTTAGTCAACGCCTTTGTTTAAGTAGGTGGGAAATATTTACAGGGGGATTCTTCACTTCAAGTTACCTGTCCAACTCATACACTTTTCAGAATACCAAAACATACTTGTGCAAAGTTTAGATGTTAAAAAAATGATTAGTTAAAAATTGTACAGCTTGGTATATGGATTTTGTGTTAATATTATTGAAATATTTTGTGAAAATCTAAATGTAAATAAAAATCCAGAAATATATATATATATATATTGAATATTATTTATATTATTATTTTTCAAAAAGGGGAAACTTAAAAAAAATTATCTAATATATATATATATATATATATCTTTAAAAAATGATACGAATAATAATTTTATTATTATTAAGATATGTACATTTGATGATTTATTTTGTTGATAATTATTTATGATGATAATGAGGATGATGAGGGTGATGAGGATGATGACTTTTTTCATGATCAATACTATTAACTCGCAATATCAGTTGATTCGGTAATGTCGTTCAAAAGAGACGAGGTATGGGGAAGACGGAAGATAATATAAAATGTTAGTTAGAGTGATGAGTGAAGACCAGGCAAGGTAAGTCAAGTTCCTCAGAGAAATTTCTTTATAGGAAAATAACGCCTCTATTCGGCGTAATAGAACTAAAAACGTCGGTAAAGTAATGCGTAGTAGTAAGATATTAATATGTGTACCGGACTGTAGTCGACACACAATTTTTTCTGGGACTTAGTGACAAATGTACGATGTCGACAGTTTTAGTTGCTCTTTGACTTACAGATAGACGTAGACTTCTGGAGTTGTTAAGGTAGAAAACATTTTCGCCTTTTTCTTAACCACAGAAATAAATTGGTTTTCTCGTCCTGATACGGCCAGCTCCATCCGCTTAGGTTCCAACGAATTTAAAATTGGGACATAAATTGAATTCTTTGAAAATTGATCTAGATGGTGTTGAAGAACTGTAAAGGTGAATACGACAGACAATTAACAAGTAGTTGTACGATCAACTACTTGGAGAGTACATTGTCACGTGTATAAGTGTCTAAGCTATGTAGGTCTGAGAAGAGTGACTGTGTGGATGGATACAGTACTGTCTTACGCAGATTTGGAGGTGAAGTAAAAGGGGTGTATTCAGATGATGTGGATTGGTCAAGAGGGGTAAGTCAGAAAGGTTAGAGTAACGTAGGACTAAGGAGGACAGTACGGACGAGGGATACGAGTAACGTAGGACAAAAGAGAACAGCACGTGCGAGGACGACGAGAACAAAGAACCGTATGAATACTGAGTCGGTGACTTAGTTGGCTGGGTAATAATACCTGACTGAAATCAATTATATCAACTTAAAGTTTATTAGTTGAATGGTAAAAAATATGCTAAAGAAAAGGGGTGAAAATGGGAAAGTAGCAGGTGGCATTCTCATAAGAAAATAGGAATGTCAAGCCTGAATAACAGACGGTAGGTCACGATTGCGGAAGCTTGAAGTAACGTGTACTGTAGTCTGGTTGGTTGAGAGGATTACCTGTGAGTTACTCTTGATGGAGAAAGAAAGTGAGCCATAAATAGTGTGGCTGGATGTTTCAACGGTACACGTGTAAATCAAAGGCTGGAATGTGACCAGCATACTTTAACAGTCCCTCGATTCAGGTTTTTGCACCTTTCTATCCCTAAAAATTATGTATTAAATCATGCTAAAACATTACGCCTGAGACCAATATGGTGAAAAAGGAGGAAGATGATACTGTGATGAATAATACTATTTTGAGAAACATTTCATATGTTCATGGAGAATGTGATGTCTGAAAGTTATATTAAAACCTAACCAGATGTTTTCATTTGATTTATTTACAAGAGGAATGAATATTGCCCAGAATTTGGAAGGCGGAAGTTATTGAAAGTTGATACCAGAGGACGTATAATAATAGAGATATTTTTGATGATATGTGTAGGCCGAAGTTAGTATATAAAGAAAGGTATGATATGTGATCGCTGAAGTGAACAAGTTGGAAACGGTCTGTGAATCTTTTGACGGGTGACGAATGATCCATTGTGTGGGTTGTGGGTTGCGGTTGGAAGAATCTCGTCAGTAAGATTCGTTATTGAAAAGGTCGAAAACACTTTTGGTTTTTCGGATATTTTCGTGTCGAAAAAATACCAAAAATAGGACTTTTATTTTGTTTCTGTTGAGAAACATTTTGGTGCCTTTTCGGAGCCTTTACATATCGCATAGTTCGTTCTGTCCAAAAGAAGTCAAAATGTTTTGGTGTTAGATTTCAAAAAACTTTTCGGGCAGTTTGTTCATGGTCTCTATTGATGCTTTTTGGAATCATAATTTTTCTGCATTCTCAAAATGTAACAAAATGTTATAATGAAGGCACTGAAAATATTTTGACATTTTCCAAAATATGTTGAGCATGATGTCAATACCATTGTGAGTAATGCTCAAAATACTTTTAAAGAATACCAAAAATATGTTGAATAATGGACAAAATAATTTGAGTAATGCTCAAAGTACTTTTGACGTCATTGTTAAACAATTTTGCAAAATGTCAAAAATATTGCACTGTACGCCCGAAAAATACACGTGTCAAAATACCGTAACTAAATTCTGCACTGTACGTCTAAAAAATGATACCTGTTAAAAAATTGCCGTGAAATAATTCTATTGGCCAAAGTGTTCCACTTATTACTAAATATTTTGGCATTTTGGCATAATGTACTCTTTTTTCAAAAATACTTTTGGCAAAAGAGATCACACATTTTATATTATTATTGAGGTGAAGGCAATTGCCATTGATGTTTGTATAATATATTGGAATCCATATTGTAAGAGGTAGTGTAAAAGCATCATCGTCAATGCGATAAACCAAAAAACCATTAACACTAGGACTCCAAGCCGTATGTGGCATAGTCCTATGATTTGTAGCAGAATTCTTATCATCTATTTCAGCTACACGGGCCACCGTAAATAGTGTCACGAATAAAATAGTGTCAGTAAATAATTAGTGCCAGTGACGCTGATTGTAGTGAATTGGTTTTAGTCAATTATTTAATTAGTGTCAGTACAAAAGACAAAATGTTATTGTATGGAAATAGTGTGGGTCAGTAATCAGCAAGGAATACCATTTCCGTCGTCCAGATTTTCAAATTCATGGCGACGTTTTTTGATAATGATTTGAAGCTCTGACTTCAATTGACGCTCCTACTATACTTCATTGGTGTTCAAGTCCAACCCGAAAAGAATCATCGCTTTACGCGCATAGGTTAAGGGGTTCTCATCACGTTGTGCACTTACTTCCCGCACAATGACACCAGCCATACGTAGAAAGAACTCTTTACCGGGATTCGGTAGCCGATTTCCGCTCGTCCACACATTCGAACGAATCAAACTGAGTTTGTATTCATCCAATCGCTTTCTCCATGCGTCTTTCAGTTTATGAATAATGAAGGAGTCACAGGGCTGATTGAGATCGGTTTTATTTGCCTGAAAGTGGCGTAGGATGATCCGAATTTCCTTTGCAGCGTCCAGATCTTCCTTGTTGAGCGTTTGCGAGCTACAGTTGCCGATAAACAAAGTTCAAATTCTGCAATTGGTCAACAGCTTGATCGTGTGAAGTTCCTTTATCCACCTAACCATATTGATGGAATTCATCCATCCCTTTGTCCCGGTACGGTAGCACACGCCGGAGACGTTTTCAGGTACTCCACGTATTGGGTAGTTCCTTTCGTTGTTTTTGAAAATTAGAAACGGGGACTCGATCCTCGAACCCAGCCCACCACTCAGTCTCACTAGCATTGTTATTCCCTGAACACAGGAGGTGACCTCTGGGTAATACACGTCATCATCACCGGAAATACCGAGGATCTTACGATTATCCATGTTGACTATGGAGTGAGTTACGTCAGCATTGAACATATATTTTTCCTTCAATTCACCCTACTAAAAGTGGAGCTTGAGTTGTCCGAGGTGACGGGCGGTTGCCTTCTCCAATTCCAATGTCTTGGTCGAATTCATCTTCAACTTCCCGCATTTCATGCGTTGCACGATTTGAAATCGGTCAGCAAACGATTGTATCCACCTGAGGTCAATCTTATCCACATGTCGCTATCTTGAGCGCTCATCGATCATGTCTAGCCCATAAACGCCGTTGTAAATTTCTGATAGAAATGTCAACGCGACAAGGCGCACTGTTGAGTGCATGAAGTTTACTCCAACACGGCGGAGTATATCGAACTACGATAGAAGATCGAGGTGGAGTAAATGAGCCTATTCATCGCGCCGCCTTCCGAGCCCTAGTTTCGCTTTAATGTTGACTTGGTGGAGTTCCCTTTTTGTATTACGATTTAGACATAGTGCAGTTTCGTTGCTGTTTCTTTGCTCTTCTGAATCGTAGTTCTAACGAGCTTTCCGTAGACGTAGTTACTTTCTAATATCCACGTTCGCGGAAGTACGGAAGAGCACCGGAAACTCGTTTACCTCTTTGGTCGCAATATGTTTTCCTCCCTCGTTTGATGCCGTGTCGATCATACACCTAACAATGGGCGTGCTTTGTGAGATAGTCAGCACATTTTGTGTGCCTTTCTTCTTTATCTCTTGTGAAGGGCATAAATTTGGATTATTGTCGTTGGAGGTTGCTGTCGTCAATGTTGGTGGAGTAATTTGTACTGGGCTCACCTTATATGCTGCTTCAAGACGTCGTTCTGCGACGGTGGAGACTTTTCGGCGAATATTTGCCACTCTCTCCATGCACTCATGGAAAGGGAAACCTGAAGACATGATTTTTGGATGATTTCGCGTAGAGAGAACGAAGGTGTCGATAAACGAGTTTGGCTGGGTACACTTGTTGTCAAAATTTGAGTTATGAATGTTAACAAAAGAGGTGTACAATGGTCATGGCAATTCTCAGACAAATTTTGGTAAGTCCAACAGAATATTACCAAATGTCAAACGGTCACAGTATCAACGAACTCAAACGGTGGTAATTAATACGCCGTACAAGATTGAAACTGTAAATAATTCTATTACTACGGTTAATGTATATTGGATTTACTGTTTATAATGTGAGACGGAGCTTTGGATAGCAGAACTGTATCATTATACATCAATTTGTTATATTGAGAGTAGGTATACTCTCAAAAAACCCCGTTGTGCGGCGAAAGCCGGCGAGATGGTCTGTCCAAGTGGTCAGGCACCACCTTTGTGCTGTATTTCTTCTCTCGAGGCCCCAGGTTCAATTCTTGGTGGGCCGGTCTGCACTTTTAGTTTCTCAATAGTGCTTCAAATGGCAATTAGTGTCACTGAGACTAATAAAGCACTACGACAATCAGTGTCAGTGCGAAAATTAATGTCACTGACACTGATACATGTGGAAACGAAAGATTTGAGCAAAGTAAAATAGTGCCACCGACACTAAATACGGTGACCAGTATAGTACATTGTAGAAATCATCGTACATAACGGGCAGAGTTAATGAATCAGTGAAACAACACTCTTTGCTACACGACCAAGTTACTTAATGTTGCTAAGTGGTATCGATGCATAGCCCTTGTATAACAGCGCCACAAGGAAGAAAATTATTCTACATTTTTTTGGCTTGGTAGATTTTTAACACCACCCTTCCTACGTCTACCGTCACTACAACTACTTACAGTCCCCTTTCTTTCACAATATTCATTGCTATTGTCATACATTCTCCATTCTCCATGCTTATGTACCCACACATTATCGCAGCCAACAACCCTTTTTCCATCATCTTTACAGACAGCGTTTACAACTCCATTTCTAATCTATAATGAACGACGTCCAGATCCACAGAGACAAAAATTGCGAGATAAATTTATTCTACTTCCGAGATCTACGTTTACACATGACACATGTACAGTAATCATTGCAATTCTGTCAAAAACAATCCAAATACTCCATATACAAATAACACTTCGTTTTCAATTTTCCTTGCCACTTTTGAACTCCATGAGTATCAAATCTTTTTGAAATTGAAGTCCTTTTCCACAATTACTCTCACTTCCTTCTATCCTTACCCAAATAACTCACTCACTATGCATTCACAGATGCCGCTGTTTTCAATTTCGTTAACCATGTAATGAAAATCAAGTCCTTTCATACATAAGTTCACATGCTCACACTTGGTTGAAATTTCACCCATCACTATTTCCGCACTACGTGTGCATTGAATACAAAAAAATTGGAAAACTTCATTTCCTGTCGTTTTTAAGGTAATACATATGTGTTCTATAGGACTACCTTCAATTTTCAATAAAAGAAGGATCCATTGCCCTTGTATAAGTTTCTGGCATTATCATATCGAATGGCATCCACCTTTGTTCACTTTTTCCCGTTTTCACGTCCACTATTGCATTAATCCCACCTTGTTTTTCCATTCGTAGTTTTGTTTTTGATTCTACATGATCTTTGGCATTCTTCTTAATTATATTATACGTATTCAGGTCTATTCCATTGTTAATTTTACAGTTATTCTCGGCTTCCAATTCACGTTGAAAAACTGTCTAAACCCGTTCAAACTCGGAATTCACAGATCCAATATTACTACTCAATCTTCGTGCAAACTGTGCGTGTACAAATGAAGAAACTTCATCATCATCTGCAGTCACAATATTTACCTCAACTCCTTCACTAACTCCATCACCATCATCATTTTCCCCGTTATGGCTATTATCTATTCCCGCATCTTTTTTTGTACATTCAGTCTATGCATGATTCCCGTTTTAACAGTTATAACGTTCATTTTGGTACCGACCGACTTCTACAGCGGCCAGTAACGAGCAAACGGCCACGGTACTGATATCTATGCATATAATTGGTGCAGAGTTCTGCCCATGTTTTCTTTTCTTAGATATTTCAATCGCGTTCTTAATCTTCAATGATAAATGTTCAAGCCCATCCGGGTCGCCTAGTTCGAAAATTCGATGAGGTCATGCAGGTATTGAATGCCAGCCACATGAACAAGATTTGACTATATCCTCCTTCTTTTCAACGTGGCCTATAGTGAACATTACAGAAAGTTCATCGTGCATGACGGACAGAGTGAATGAATAATTCTGACTTTTCCAAGTGAATGATAATGAAGAGTGATGTAAAGTATGTACCATTTGTAAGCAATTACCTTTCCAATCCTCTTTACCATCTGGTGCTGTCGAGTACGTCAAATTCCCATCGCTAAGTAAATCTAGCACCCGCAGGTAAATCTAGCACACGCTAAAGGCTCGAACATTTCGACTTCATCGACATATTTTGCTCCTGATTTCGCTGGTAACATCTCCAGTCCTGTTCCTGTACTAATGAATACATGAATATTATTGCTTACGTTGTCTACAGTGTAATTTGTAAAGAGGATTGAAATTATATGAGGGATTTCAGTGGCGTATGGAGAACATAGGGAAGTAGCGGATAACAATTATGTCATTTGTGATTGTTTGATTTCATCGATAACAGGAGTACTGTCCAGTCTACTTTTTGAGACGTGTGCATGACACCTCCATTAAAAGTATTTCGAACAGCACGGAAAAGGGATAATTTATGACCGTTATCACTGTCGTTGTTACTATTTTCAAAGGCTGTATCTATAAAGGTTTTATCAAGCGAAGGAGATTGCAGAGCGTCGGGATAGATAAGTCCCCACAGACAACTGATGCAGAGATACTTGCGGCCAGTGCACCCTCAAAACGATCACCCATGAGGTTGATTGTCATTGGAAAAATGAAGGGTGTTAGATGTGATAAATGGAATGCGTTGCCAGCATTACTTTCCGTTTTTAAGACATATATTAAATTACATCGCGTTGATTTATAAGGGTTCTCCAGGACTTCCAGGAAATATAATGAACATAAGAAATCCCATAAACATAAAACAACTTTGATCATTCTAGTCGACGAACAGTTGATTAAAAACGTACCATCGACTAGGGGAAACTAGAGAAAGAAGCAGGAACATCACCCAAATGTTCAAATAAAATATTGATATGATTGGGGGTCATGTTAGTAGAACGAATGTATACAAGTAAGGTGATGAAATTTTTAAAGAAGTAAATGTTCGTGATTCATCACCGGGTGCTTCTATTGCTAATGATTGGGGATCAATTTGTTAGTAAAGAAGTTTGAAATGATGTGAGGGTCATGGTGATGATAGGGATGATAGTGAGAGTAATTTGTCAAAGCGGTTGTATTTTTTATTTAGTTACAAAGTTGTATTACTTGTGCCGTCGTTTTCATGACGTAACCACTATTCCTTTCGTGGGAGGAGATAGTCTGACTTCTTGTTCAAATAGAACCAATTTGGTGAACGAATGTCCGAAGTTGGACTTGGAGTGCGGCCGGCTGTTCATGACATGTTTCAAAGATTTAAAAATGTAATTAGATGAAGGTCAATTAGTTCGCCTTGCTGTGAAAAAATAAAATCGAAATTTGAATTTTTATGAAATATTCATGCATATGCATGAAACATTCTTGAAAAATCCATAATTTAATTTAAATTTAGCCACAGACTCATTCATAATCGTGAGAACTAATTGAGAAGCAACCACTCGAAAAATTAAAGGAACTACTCAAGTTATGGGAAAGACGCAGGTTGAATAACGTCATACAACGGCTCTTTAGCGCTGAAGTCGTCTTTCCTTATCAATACTTTCACAAACACCCTCATGTATGTTCCTCGATTTTGTTGGTACTGGCTTTGGCATAATACACCTCAGCTCATTTACAGATGGCATACCCAGAATCAACAGCTACTATTGTCTGTTCCTCCAAATTACTCATAATAATTTAGTCAATTTAATACGATGAAATTACCACGTACAGTCGAATCAGTTAATCGAATGTCGTTTCAACGTGTAAATACACGATTCTGTGCCATAACGGTCGTTGGGTGTTGTAAATATGAACAGGTCTGTCCTACGACCGTCGTGCGGTGGTGTAAATATGCACGGGGATGAAGACAATAGTGTACAGAAATTGGCACAGAGATTTAAAATGACATTAGCAGTATCTTTAGTCAATAGAGGAAGAAAATATGATTGTAATACTTGCAATCATCTTTTCTTCCTTGCATTCCTTTTTTGGCTTTTCGTCAGGGAAGACCAACCACCGTTCCATTCTCTGGATCGTTTGAATCTTTTACCATCACGACTCCCTCTCGTACTGTTCAAGTGCGAATCCAACTCAACTAGTAGTTTTTCAATTGGTTTCCCTCTCTGCAACAGGCAACGATTTCCACGTTAGGTTCTCATTAAATTTTTGGAGGGCCACTCTACTTGAACCATCCTTGCACTGTCCCTCCAGAGTCATCTTGACCAAGCATTGAAGAAACTCTTTGTGTTGTTTAGTGCTATCTTGAAATGATGATAACCACGAGGTGAAGTCATCGCAGTGGTTATCATCTAGACTAGCCTGATTTGGTTCAAAATAGGATAAATGTGATGGTGGTTTATTGATATGAGGAAGAGAAGGAGATGGATATTTGTCAATAAATGATGGCGTAGGTGATGGTATATTCTTAATGGGAGATTCAATCCTTCGAATTGCTGAATTTGATGGTTGTCGAATGGGTTCAAGTGGGAGATCATAAGACAATTCAATACTCTGGGCTTCATGCGCAATATCATCCTTGCATTGATGAAGTAAATTTTAAAGGGGAAAGTTGTGTACCGCAGCAGAGTTTTGTATGCAAGACGTGCAGTTGTTTTGCGAAAAATTCTGAGAAGGACCATCAATAAATGAACTTCGTTGGTGTTCTTTTTGTAAACTCTGTTAAGTGTTCTCCGAGAACGTCCGTTTTCGTGCCCGAAGAACAAAATTGATTTCATATGTTCCAAATGATCCGAGTTCATTGCGGAAATGAGTTTACGGTTCGTCATGGTTGAAATCGCATTGTTGAAGTCATAAACTGAAGAAGATGACTAAGATGCCATAGTTGAGAAGGATTATGAAATTTCTGATGATGATGACGCTGTTGAAGAAATAAAAATCGGATTCCAAAAGTAATACCGGCTTTACTTTATTAGATAACGGTGATCTTAACGATAATGGTGGTTATATTAAAATTGCTCTTTCTTTTCGTTAAAATTTGACACGTATTGTTTTAAGCTGAGATCGCCTCTCAAGATATTTACCTTGTTCATTACTACCACACCCAACGGTCAGTAGCCCTCTTTCACGTCTTATAAGGTAATTATTATCGCCACGCCCAACAGTTACGGGTCCGCGGCAAATAAAATAAAGGCGGACGAAACTGATCGTCAAGCAGCTGCTTTCAGTGCTGAAGTCGTCTTTCTTTCTAACAGGCAGAATGGCACCACAAACAAGTAAGTCTTTAATCGAAACAAATTCGGGCGAACCGCAAACTTGTCGTGTCTCAAAGTGACGAAGTGGCAAAGTTAGATCTAGTCCTCGAAATGAACGAAAAAATGAATCTGTGGGTGATCATGAGTCACCAATACGTGTTCAACAAGTACAGTCTACTCCTCCAAATAGTCGATCTTCGACGGAAGCTGTTTCGTTAGGGGAGGGTTTCAGAACTGATTCTGAACCCGTAGATAGTTTGGGAAAACATGGTATCAATGATCCTCAAAAATTCGAAAAATCACCTTCTATAGGTATCAGAAAATCACATCTAGAACTAAGGTTGTCTTTGAAATCCGCATTGGCACAGGAAACAGCAGAAGATGATACAAATGTTGTTTCAAGCTCTTCCTCGTTGCGTTTAGGGAAGTATAGTGCACGGGTATTGGATACTAACTCAAAGATAGCAGGTGCATCTATTAAATCATGCGCGGAGTTTGTTTATACCAAATGCTAGAGATTTTGAGACTACTAAAGATCGTTCTGATGATTTTTAACAAGTGAAACAGTATTGAAAATGAACTCTAAAATGGCTGCTCCAATTGCTCAAATTCCAAATCGAAATTATGTCAACGAAGAAACACGAGGACGTTTAGAAAATGGCAGGAATTCTAGGATGGTCAGTCCTAGTTTGATGAAGGTAAGATCTCATTGGAAACATAGGAGAGGAGCAGAACGTGATGATCATAATGACAATAGTGACGTAACGAGTAACACGGCATTTGAAATTAACCCTGAAGTCACTCATCCGATTCAAATGAGAAGTGAAGAGAATGAGAAAAGACAATGGCGTATAGAAAATGGTAGAAGTTCTAAGACATATAGTGCGATAAGGAAGACTGAAAGATCACAGGATAGGAGAACGGGTGGAAGATCAGAACGACTTTCTAACCAAATTGAACTCGATGAAAGAAGTGCAGAGGGGGTGAAGCAGATACAATGGTTGTGACAGTGGAAAAATTCAATAGTTTGAAAAGAGATTATGAAGAAAGTAAAGTCTTGTGTTGCCGTCTCAGTGGTACTGTGAAATTGTATGAAGAAAAACTTGTCTGTCTCGTTGAAGAGGAAATAGCAATACAGTTCCAATTTGGAATGGCAGAAAGCGTTATAACTTCCTCTCCATCTGCGTCAAGCCCAAGAAAACAAAGACAAATGAAGAATGAAACGTCATCTGCACAAATAACTTTGAAGAGGGAAACTCATAGGAAAAGTTATCCGAATTCTGTTATGGACTATGTAGCTCAATACATAACCAAAATTTCACCATCACTCCACCAATATATTTCTGAGGTAACAGAGGATTGGTGTTCTAATATTCTCGGTGACATTCCGTGGTCTCCAAACAATTGATGATGAAGACGACAGCTGTAATGAATACTTAAAAGTACACGACTAGAGAGGACGTTGCTTCGAAGTGAAGACATCGGAAAAGTAGTAAAGAGCGGTACGAAACTTCATTCCCTTGGAGCTCCATTATGGAACAATTATTTTAAAGAGGATAGAACCATACATGTACATGGAATCTATGTCCCGAATTGTTCTATGGATTTGGCAATGAACGGTAAATTGTTCACTTCGGACGAAATATCTCTCTCAATTTAGGTTGGGCAAGCAGCAGTTAGTTACTTCTCTTCGCCATTATATGAATCCTTTTACTTATAAAGACCTCGAGAAATTCTTTTACAAATGCGCATCTATAAATTTCGAAGTTTTAAAAATGTTTGAGATTGTTTGTGGACAAACAGTTGGTACGCGTAAGCAAAAAGTGCAAGAAGTCTTTTTAAGTTGTCTATGCTATAGATACTATATCGCTCCAAGAATCTCAGATGAGCCGTGTGATGTGAGTAGCAAAAGTAAACAGAAAAAATACTTATAATACAAGCTTCATAGATTGAACGGAATTGGAGTTCGAGATATGGCATTTTGGCGGACATATCAGTACGATGATATTTTCGAGGAAAGTTGTAGAGGAATAATGGCAAGAAAATTGCCCCCACATTCTTCTGACGTTCTATTTAAGAACGATGCAGCTTTGAATGCTTTGAATTCATTTATTAAATTTGACTCAAATAGAACTGATAGATGTAGTATTGTGTCTCTAGTTAGATTAGATTATCATAAATTCTATTGAATATTCATTCAGCTTTGAAACTGAGGCTATTGAAGAACAGAAAAACTGTCATGATCCTATGAAAAATGGTAATGCATAGACGGTTGAACCATCGCCAAAAAAAAGTCGAAGGGGTGGAACTATACCAACAGATGTCAAACGTGTTTTAATGGAGCAAATACCGTTAGCTGCTGCTCAACTCTTTGGAAAATGTGTGAATACATTTGAAGATGCTTTATTTGATGACCAAGAACAGCTTGAATTCGAATTCACTGTGGGGATGAAAGGATCAATAAAACAGATACTATACAAAAATCGTCGAAAATACAGGGTGTCCGAAAAGTCTTTGGGCGATTTGGACAGCACATGAAGAGAAGGATCTAGAATTAAATGATGTCGGAAGATCCTGAATGAAAAAATTAGCTCTTTAAGTTTTGTTTGAGTACAAATTTTTCGGAAAATTGTTGCCCTATA
>JAULBU010040029.1:0-14673 GCA_032358235.1 Odonthalia washingtoniensis | reverse complement strand
GTTTCATGGTTTCATGGTTTCATGGTTTCATGGTTTCATGGTTTCATGGTTTCATGGTTTCATGATTGCTACTTTTTTAGGACTTTGGAAATACTAACGTCCCTGCAAATATTATTTTCATTCTAGATTTTACAATAACATGCTTCTAGACCTGAACTGTGCTTCTCCAAAGAATGTTTTTACACCTCTATTTCACTGTAGTCTGCAAGAGTCGACTACGAATCTTACTGCATTGGGTACGTAATATATTGCGTAGCAATCCTCATGTCACCCCAAAACAGACTGATGTGTTCCTTGCACTGTGTATTTGATTTATTTTGCTGTATATACGGTTGTTTCTATGTCAGATTACTAGGAAACAAAACGGTATCAATTTAATGAACAAATTTTCAAGTTTCTGATTTCACCCTACGTACTGTGAAATCAGAAACTTTAAAAATCGTACGCTTTCTGCTTCTTTTGCTATCATCTATTTCAATCGTTCAGAGATAATCTTCAGTATCCCTGTTCTACCCTTTTCCTATTTTCCCACAGGGAGCGAGTCAAACGATACGATAACGTTCGACATGGTATTTGTCAGCGAAGAACAACATAATACAGGACAGGTTCATCCTGGGCCTCTTGTTCGTCTGTAAGTTTTGAATTCAATAAGGTTCAAAATTTTTTTGGTCTATTAAAAAGAAAATCCCATAATTTTTTCCCGAACGAAATCGTCAAATTCGCAATTTTTTTGGTCAAAATAATGATGACATCTTTCTCAGCATTTAAATTTTATAGTTTAAATATTTTTATTTTTCGATCGTTCCGAAAATAATTTTAGAAAATTTTGATACTTTTCAAAACATTATTGTTTATGCTCAGTATTTTATCGGCGGTGGGGACCTTCAAAAAATAATTCAAAATTTTGGCTTTTTTTGCAAGAAACCAAATTATCGTCATCAGTGTAAACTGAGAATTGAGAAAAAACATGAAATACTGTCCATTTTTTTCTTGTTATTTCCAATAAATTTCTCAGTATGGGATATATACACATGTATCTATGCACCACTCAAGCATGCAGAACGGTACATTAAGAAGGAAGAAAAGGTCAAGGACTGTTAAGTATTTGACTGTTCTGAGGACGATTTCAGCGAAGATGGATAGGTCACCTATTGACAGGGTTACTCAGTTTCTAGTTAATGACCACCAACGTGAAGATCCTATTCATTTTAGTGATGATTCTCCAGACGAACTGGATCCCAATCCACCTGAACTATTTATAAAACCTACAGATAATTTAATCAAAACTGAAGGAGCTCGTGTGGCGGAAGATCTTTCAAGTGCGTTTTTGAATTGGGAAGGACTGCTGGTGATCATATTTGTAACAAGGTTATACATAACCTCAAGATCAACCATAGTTTTACTAATGATTTCGGTCCTAGGTTTGAAAACATTGGCTCCATACGAGATTATTGCAAAAATGAAGTACAGGAAGAATTTGACCAAATGGGATCTGAAAAGCACAAGTTGTTGTCAGAAAGTTTTTCAAGAAATTTAATTGAGGTTATCAAAAGTCAATTAGTGAACACTCATTCAGATTCAATACTTTTGGAGTGTGGTCCTGTGGGTTTATTGTGAAGTCATCCAATGAATTCAGATCAGGCGATGCTGCCACAGTAGTGGAAAAAATTAATAAGGAATAGTGATGATGCATCATGATGTATGGAACATATTGATGGTGAGCAGACGTTTGTTGCTCTTTCACAGATCTATAGTGACAAGTCACAAACAGAATTAAGCTCAAAATCCTTTATATTTTACTCACTTCATATCAACCTTTCGAACTTTAAAGAAAGCATAAGGCGCGAGCAGATAGTTAGTGTTCGTGCAATTGTTGGTTATTCGCCCGTTATCTATGAGAAGACTAATAATAACGATGGATTGAAAAGGGTTGGAAAAATAACGGCACAGTCCAAACAAAATAACATTTTTCGAATTGATATGCTGAAAAGTCTTCATAGTAGCGTTGAGTTTGTTTTATCTCCTTTAAAAAACATGCCTTGAAAGGTTGTTCAGTTTTGACAAAATGTATTAGAAAACTGAAATTCCATATGTTGATTTTATCTTATATATCAGACCTGCAATAGGCTGAAGACATGTCGAGTATAAAAAGAAACGCCAAGACGTCATCTGCATGCCATTTATGTGTGGTCAGAAAAGAAGATCTTCAATTTTCAACTTTCTAGGATGAACAATTAGTACAGACAGCACTGGATATGGCAGAGAAATTAAATAGTGGGGATGTCTATGTGGTGAAAAGATTTAAAAATTTTTCTATGCTTTCTTTATCACCGGTTCTTTCAAATTTTCCTTTGGTTGGAATTCATCCAGCCATAGATATCTACGCCATTTTTTACTTTCGAACCAATGAATAGTCTCTCATTAGGAATTTCAAAGCTGTTGAATGAATGTCCATGCGGTCTTCTTAAGGACGAAATTCTTTACGGATATGCAATGTTAACTAAATCAGATGGAAGACGATCCTTTTCTTTCAATAAGAAAGGCGGTTTTAAGAAGTCTGAATTATTCTTATGAGAAGTTGAAGTTATTTCAGTAGGATATGGTGTTCATGTATATTTCGGTAAAGGAGTAGTAAATGGAAGACTGTCAGAGTTGTTTACCGAAACTGGATTAATGTGAAGGTTGGAGGCATCTGATTTCGACGCTGTGGACATAGTTTTTCCATTTCTAGGAGCAATAGTTGACGGATTCTGTGGACTTGTTGCAAAAGCTCCTGTTACTACTGTTTTCACAAAGTACGTAGAGCATAAATCTTTGGTATTCAGAAAAGGAACATGTCCAGGGTGGAGTAATCAAGATTTCCACACTGCCTACCAAACGTTTCCGAAAAATACTACAGTTTGTGGTTTAAACTACCAACTGTAGTGGTTTTTCCATTGTGGTGGTTTTACAGGTGTAAGTGGCGATTTGAAACAGACACTGCAGTGGTTTGAACCGACATATGTAGTCGTTTTGAAAAAAACTATAGGTGTCGGTTTAAATCACTGTAGTTAGTGATCTCCAACAACTACATGTGTTGGTCTTAATATCTCATGTCAGTATCGTTAAAACATTACTGACCAAACTTCACATCTTGACAGAACATTATCATAGAGAAATCTCCTAGGGGTTGCGAAGCTTCGCTACCACGTCACGTGCATGTTCCGAAACACTAATGCTCCAGGCGCCGTACCCTCACTGTGCACTTACTACATAACACACAATTTCTGTACCTATCATTATAATATTTCTATAGCAAAGCGTTCACAATCTCACATGCATTCACAGAGAAGCAAAATGTAACCAACAATGCAGAAAATAGAAATGCATAACAATGGCTTCTCCCCCGACTTCACGGAAACGGGTTACTTCAAATAAATAGACAATACTACTAAAAATAGTGTTTAGTAGTGTAGTGTACGTGGTGGCTTTTCATTAGCTATGATTATCTCGATTTTTTCACCGCCTTATAGTATCTCAATTTCAATACTTCGCGAGTTTCTTGAAAGTGGTAAATGTTCGACTTCTATCAAAAGTGCATCACCTTCAAGACGTAATGGGGACGTATATCCAGTCAACCTCGCAACACCCAACATGATTTGCTGTCCTCTTAAATGTCCACTTTTCCGTTTTCAAATCGGCGGAGCTATTTCACTGGCACAGAAAATCATAACCCAAATCTACCAGCGCCTTCTATACTGGAACATGTCTTAAAAAAATACACATGTAATTTTTAAAAACAATACACATATACAAGATGGCATAAAAGATGGCATAAAAGATTTGAAAAGATTTTTAGTCAGCCTACAATATTTAATAGAATATTATTTAGAATATTTGGATTTCCAAAACGCCACCTCTAAACTTTGATCCACCTTCGCCATTCGCACCAAATTTCTCAATGCACATACCACCCAAGTACAAAACTTTTCTACGCCAGCCCTTTCGCTGTCCGCCTTGCCCGCCGTATCATCCCCCCCACCTTCGTCCGCTCCACTGCCATAGTCCCGGCTGCATTCATCAACGCCGAATTCAATTCAGTAATTGCCTCACTCCCTCCTCCACTTGGCGTCGCCGTCCCACTATCTCTTCTGCTCAAAAAGCCTCCATCACAATACGTAGGTGTTAACATCCCACTACCACCACCATACATACCTGATAACAACCCATTCGGGGTATTCATCCCAGATCCCAACATTTAGTTCCGCAGAGACCGTGCAACTCCACCGCTATTGGCTGGTGTCCGTGACGGTGGAACCATCTTCGATCCTGCACGAGAGCCAGTGAGTGTACTTGCTCACAACCTCGCAATTGAACCAATTCTCTACCCCGCAAGGTAACCTATTCTAGATCCCACAAGTGAACCCATTCTCGAACCATACCGATTTATAGACTCCATTCCTGATACATTATGAAATCGGGAGTTGAAACGAGGTATAGTCATGGAAGTATTTTGAGAAAGATAATCCTCTATTTGCATTGCTTAACAGCTCATATTTTCGTCCGAAACACTACCACCACCACCACCTTTGTGACCTAAGTCTCTCACTTGTCGACTAGAGGACTGGCTTTTCGATGATGAAATGCTTCCCTGGGGTCTTTGTCGACTGTACCCCAACTGATTCATGATATTTCTTCAGAAGCTTTGGCCCAAACTTATCAGGTTCCTCGCGAAACTGCTGGTGATTTCTTTGAGCTAAACTACCATCACCGATTAGTCGCATGTCCATTCTTACATCATCCATCATAAGAATGTCTTCATCAACACCGCCATCACCACTGCCTCCTCCACGCCTTCTTGATGTGTCACCCCCATTGTGTGGTGTAGAGCTGGCTCTGGAAGCGCAGCGGCTGGCAGTTGCAGAGCCAACACGAGAACCGGTACGCGAACAAACTCTTGAACCAATACGTGACGGGCGCATAGAACTCGACGGTGATATGGTGGGCGATGCACACATCGACATTGGCTGTTCCTGTGGTCCACCGCCGATGACCATAATTTATGTCAATCTCTGCGTTGATACGAGTGACCTGTTAGGTATGAACGTGCTCGTGATCCATCCACTTCTGAACGATTTTTTTGTTCTCAACGTCACTGTCCTTCTTATCAACAACGGGAACACCGAATGCACGTCGGTCAGAATTAGCGACAAAGACAACTATTTCAACATAGTTTCCAAAAAATTGAAGACTTTGGAGGGAACGACGTGCACAATGATCCATATTCTATTTCAAATTCCGTCCAACGAGAAGTAATTCCCCTGCAGGACTTTCAAATATTAACACAATACCAAAATCATTTTCTGCCAGTTACGCATCTAACTGACACTCTACACATAATAATGATAAGTCACCTTCACACCATAATTTGTTTTTTGTTGTGGTTGCAGAGAAGTTCTAATAACAGATGTTGAGGATGGAGAATAATGAGCATTAAGAGATGATACGGACGCCGTACGAGGAGAAAAGGGAACATTGCAACTTTGAGACTCAGTATAGAAAATGACCCAGCCATCATCCTTGACTCAGAAAACACATACAATAACTGCACTTCTGTCGACCCATTGTACACACATTCATTACAGTGATAGTTCAGCCATAGATTAATCTCACGGACAGTATCAGTGCGCATACATGAAGTTTGAACCTGATGCTGTGATATGTTGAAGTACTTTCTGGTATCCTTCACTTTTCCATTTCTTATCAGTTTCGGACCCCATCCCGGATCGAAATTAGTATCAAACGGCAATTTAGTAACGACAAGTCGTTCTCAAAAATATCGTGCGACAAATTCACATCAAAATATACCAGAAGAACCAGTCCAAAATCGTTCTTCTATTTGCATCGGTTCAGGTACATACGGTGGACATTTCTAAACAGTCCAATCTGGTGCGAAGATCTCCACCGACGTACCACCTTGTTTAATAGCCCTTAATGCAATATGAGTGTGAAATCCACCACCTCCAAAAGTATTTCATCCATTCACATCAATACCCCTGAACACATCCCTACATCTCGTATAATCCTCAACAGCCGACCGCACAGGAGCATTTCGATCCCAGTGCTAGTTTGTGAACATTGCACTTGATGATTTGAAAACCTTTAATTTGTTCTCATTTAATTGCTTTTGTATTGAAATTGTTCCATATCCTGTTACCGAATCGTACAAAATAACTTCAGAAGCAGGACCAAACACCTTTCGTCTCGCTCGCGTGAGATCACCTCAGGTGCAGGCTGGAAATGCAGTAAGATCGGAGGCTGCAGTAGAACTCGCCGACAAAGTAACTTTAAGGTTAAGTAACCAACCATCAAAACCAAAACATTTTGCTATATAATCCAATTGTACAGCGGCTTTTTTTCTTGTTTTGAAACTGGCAAGAATCTCGATCAATTGTACAGTACCTTCATCTCATCCGAAAAAACGGTTCCATGCACAATAGCACCATGAAGATGGGCAGCATGGATGTAACAAACCGGTAGGATAGTAACACAAGGATGTGAAAAGTGAACAAATACATCGACTTAAGCCCAATGACTAAATCGCCATATTTCAGAATCAGAAGGGCAATCTTCGCCAATAACTCCAGACGCATTTGCCTCTCATTCAGGGTATCCACATTTAAAATCATGACATAACGCGGTGGCTGTAATATTTTAAGTGGTCACTATATATATATGCACTTTTTGGTTCTCATTTTTTTCAAGTGGTCACTATATATATGCACTTTTGGTTCCTCCTTTATATATATATTGCTGTATCGGGTCCTTCATCTGAGATAGTAGAACGGGTTAACCTCGCACATGTACACATGCATATTGGAATCCGTGAATTTGAAGAATGTGCAAAATCAACGGGACGGCAAAGCCTGCGGACTCGCATGGCATCTAGATCATTGTTCAAACATTGGAAGAGAAGGGCGATGATGTGGTTGTGGAGGTTCGTGTGATAAATACATCGGTTGACGGTGATGTTAACAGGTGTACGAAGGTTATGGTCGGTGATGGTATCAAATATAGCCTTGTAGTAAATGTTGAGAGTCATGATGGTGATGTGTAAGTTACTATCAAAATGGCGAAGAAGTTGGTATAGATTGTTATTAGATTGTTATTTTTACATCAACTATTGTTTTGTTGAGATTAAGTGGATTTTGGAATTGCAAGTGAACGAAGATGTGGTGTTCCATTTTTATATAACATGAGTGGTTAAAACCACTCGAGATTTTCTGAAACGCCCTATTGACGTCAAAATGTGAGTTTGGAGGTCTCCAGCATATACAGTGTATATGCCCAAGCACTCGTCAATGATTTATGTGGGATCTGCTTGGAAGTGACCGGAAAATTGTTGCTTCCACTCCCCCACAGGACTAGAATGTGAACTATCGGAGAAGTTTAATAGATAAAGGCATAATGCTGCGGAGTATGGGTATGGTTTAAGCGATTGATATGATTCAATATCCGAACCTAGTTTCTTTTTCATAATTACATTATTAATGATGTATACTGCGACTGTAACTTCGAAGTATTGATATATATAATCTATAAGTTTATACTCTCTCTATACATATATATATATATATATATATGTAAGAGAGAAATAAAAATCACGTAGAGGGTGGTACTTATAGACCCAGAATCGACTGAAGGTAGAAATCTTTTATAATATCCGATTTCTCGGCCCCAGAAGCCAATCCTCTACAAGTAGGTAACCAGATCTGGATCCCACCTTCTCGTGCAAGGTCCATATTCCAGACATCTAATTAACTACCTTTGTCCATTACGACGGTGAGGCAGATATCAATGAACGAAAAACATTTCCTATTTAAATAGAGCAATAGTATTTTACCGTTGAAATGACCAGTATTGTAGTATTGCTACGTACTGATTTATGTACATTTTAATATTTTTAATGTTAGTACATTAAAAAATATGCATTTCCAATACGAAACCACAATTTTTAAGACGATCAAATACTGAATCAACTTCCTGGACAAGGTAAAATTACGCCGTAAACTCAATCGGCCAAACATCCATTTAGAATAATCTTACTGCTTGAGCTCCACCGAGTTCAGATTTATTGCAGTTGTGTAATCAACATAATTCAGTGACGCTATAATTGGGAGCAGGCTGCTACAATTTGTCTCTCTTATTACTTTAATTGTTGGTATTGTAATTTCAAGTGTTTCCAGAGCTATAAATGTTGTTCTGAGTCCATCACACGCCCAAACACTAGACGATGCCAATTCCTTCTTCGACCAAGTAAATGTGAAAGTATCGTTTGTTTCACCGCTGTCTGAGGATTATTTCCTTCTACTTCAATAGCCGCTATTAGAACCATTGCAAAGGAATGTAACGTTGTTAACTTCTCATTTGGAGAAATGACGCCCTTCATCCTCTGACCATGTTTGTATTGAACGTTTTAAAATTGTAATATTGTAAGTTACTGCACAATTGACATACTGAAAAATACCATCAGATGAAAATGGACATTTTCAAGACTATGCCCTATAATGATATGCTGCTTGTTTTTATCATGATGTTGGGTCAATTCGGCTCCCACTATCCGGAGGTATGACTTGTGCTTTTTTTATATCTTGCCTACAAAGTAGCACAGCGTAATCCATTTAATCTCTAATTCCAAGGGATCTACACAGGTCGGCAAACCTTGAGAATGAAATGGAAAATCTTTTTGTTACAGTGGATGATTGAGTAGTGATGAAAGAAGGGATGAAACTTGTTGGAAATGAAAGTGTGTCCATATTATTTATCATGTTTGAGATTGTATGAAATTGACGCTATGGACACGAAAAGTGGATTGAGATTTGCTTTGAATATATATCTTCTTTTACTCCGAAACGTTTTCCTGGTTCAAGCTTTGTCTGAAACGTCTGAAGTAACTCAATACCTACGTTAGTAATAATCTCAATTGGAGAATTGATATGGTAATTTTTTTCTGTCTTGTTCAAAATGAAGTTCTGATAATGCTCTGGAGTATTTAGTCAACGGGAAAGAGATTCAATAGTTACCATGGAATTAGGACTTATTGCATGTAAATTATTTTCTGGATTAACTGCAGATTCCGAAATTGAAATCAAAGCCATTTCCTTACGTTCATCATGCGGAAGTAGTACTGGGCACATTTTTTCTATTTCCTCTACTTATAGAATATATGCTATCTGCAACAGCTGAGACACTAAATTTTGATTGCCTCTCGTTTCAAAGTTTCGTTTTCTCCATCTCCATCCCGTTTTTCTTGTGTACAAAGGAACCAATAGGTCATTCGCTTACATATACCCAAGAATTGGTAGCTTCACCATCACTTTTCCCATGGCTTGAGATATCAATTTCACGTAAGAAACGTCGTTCATTTTCAAAGTACAGAAAGTGAACTCCACTTGTCTGCTCTTCATAATATCCCTTACTCGCATATATAATTTTATCTTTGGCGATGGCTGGAGGTGCATCACCTGGTTCTACTGTTAGGGTTTGTGCAGCCCACCAACTTTCCTCTGTGTCTTCCAACCATAGGTCATAAATGTCCTCTAAATCAGATTGAATGAATTTGTCAATGTTGTTTCTTTTTTGAAGAGATGGAACCATTATGAAAATTCATTGATAGTGTAGTTATTTGTGCGTTCTAGTTTGCTTGAAAAAGTATAGCAACGATCAATATTCGTTTTGGAAGAGGTAAAAGGGCTGAAGGTAATGAGACTTGCTAATAACAAAACCAAAATATATTCGTTGTAATAATTATTATGGCTCTGAAAGGGGAAAAATTGAAATGAAACGGAAAGAAATATTAAGAAGTCTTAACAATTCTTTCCTTTTTCATAGTCTATGTTTAATTTTTCCCGGTTCAGAACCAATGTTTAAGGTTTAATCTATTATGCATTTTCGAGGACTTTACGGTTAAAGTTTCATTTTTTATGGTCTCGTTTTCCCGACGAACATAATGTGTAAGAAACAATAGCATACTGTCGTTGTCGTTTAGATTTCGATGCTGCAGTTCATCTCACGTAACGATTTATTATCATCGAACAATTGTTGCAGCATTAATCATAGCTTTATAACAGAAATCATCGCAGTACATCTCACGTCACGATTTGTCACCAACGAACACTTATTGAAGCATTTCGCAATTGATTCATAACAGACACCATCCCATTTAACTAATTAACGGGAATTTGTAAAGTAAAGTCGAAAGCGGTAATGAATTCAAAAACATTTCGCTACGTAATCTGAAAAACAAACGGAAACACGACGAAAACGACTTCATCAAAGACAAGAAATACATTCTCAGCCAGTAGAGATGAAAACTCCAGAGAATTTTGCTATACAACGAAACCTGCGCAAGAAAAAGTCGTTCCCTCTGTGATTAACAGGGTCATTACTGTAGAAAAAAGTCCTGCACGACCCATTTCTTCGATTAAAGAAATGAATCCAATGCGAATAATGAAAGAAAATGTTTCAATGATTGACAGGGAACAGAATGAAAATCCAGCTGGAAAGGTTATGAAGGAAAACAGAGGTGTACGGTATGTGGAAAAGTTTACGTATAAGTAAGAACGATTTTCGTAAACAGGTTCAACGGAAAGGTGGTAGAACCGAAGGAGAAGAAACAAATATCGAATATGAAGACCTTGATACTAAGGACAAACGTGATGGCGAGTATGAAACAACTTTGAATTCAGAAGCGGAAGGAGATAGTGGAGATGATATAGACAGACCTTTGATTTATAATCAAGGACAGTGTAATGATAACGATAATTGTGAAATTGTTGCACAAAAATAACATGAAAACATAGGTAAGAAAGGAAATCGACAATTGAATAGTTACAAACATAATCATAACAGATCAGTATTTAGTTCAAAAATTGTTGGTGATCTTGGCGAATTAAAGTTATTATCTAATAAAAAGGTTAGAGTAAATAAAAAAATTAAGCGTCTCCGGATTTCATTGAGCCAGGTAACGAAAACTCGCTCTGGTGATAGTGAAAACAGCACATACCTCAGTGCCAGAATTAACAGTAAATCACCATTAGGAGTGGCAGAACTCGCAAGCAACACATTGATATCATCCTGTGATGTAACGATGATCCAGAAGGCGATTGTCGAACTGGAGAAAACATAAACAAATTGAGGAAATTGGGAACGAAGTACGTCAAAAAAATGCAAACATGATGTACCTATTACATAAATTTTCAACAACTATGATCGTATTGAAAACAATTTCTGTAACGTCGACTTTGATGAAAAATGGAGGAACTACAAAGATGAAGAACTTAGATTGTGAACTTCAACTTTTTCATAAATTGTTTTGTATGTTCAGTTTGCAAAAGGTAATATAACGCTGTACAATCGGTCATTTACTTACGGCACTAAATTGTTTTAGTGCAGATACGATTACTAAAGCATCATCATTTGGAATAATGGTTATGATGTTTGCAATACATGCACCGAAACGTCAGTCCAGATATTTGTATACGTCTCATACGGGATAAAATTTCAGTACATTTAGACCTGGAATAGTAGTGACTATATTACTATGTGGTCAGAACGACAGTTTCTGTAATTTCCAAACTCCGGGGTCTATTGTTTCTAGAGAATTTTGAAACAAAATAACACAACCGGAAGGGATACTACCTAGAAATATCGAGATGAGACATGTAAAAATTGTTAGGAAAAGACATGATGCTATAATTGGGAGAAAAACGGTACAAAAAGATGATTGGTTTTTCGATAAGGGCAAAATTGCGGTTTACGCGTGCATGAGATTGTACAGTCTTGTCATCGGTAATATGGATCAAATATGGAATAACTTGAAGGCTGGTTTGTTTGAGGGATTGTGATATGGATTCGTGTTCTGGAATTGATTCGACGAAATTATTGGTCATAAGTCAGTAAATATAAAGTGGGATTGTAATAGCATAAATGGAGGCACAATTCCATTCAAGGATATATCTGGAATGGTAAAGAATGAACGAGATGATCGAGAAGATCGGGAAATTGAAGTTACAAGAAACAAATTAATAGATGAGCGGAATACAGAGAAAATGACTCGGTTTATTGGTGGTGAACTGGAGATGATGTTAATCATCTAACATGATGTGTTAGTCGGTAGCTCGAGGAGTGTTAAACAAGTGACGAAAGAAATCAAATCCCATGACGATAATTTCCACAGCTAGATAGAACAATGTAGTGTAGGCGATAAAAAATATAATTGGTAATGATGTATAGATACAACCTGAAAATAAGGATGACGACATGGTCAAAAATGTTGAGAATGAAAGCGTAGTTCGTAGAGTTGTTAGAGAAGTCAATCTAATTGTCGTTGGTACTAGGTTCTAAACATTTTATACAGGTTTTTGTAATCATAATACTTCAAAATCTTTACTCTCCGCTCTTGATCATTCCATGAGGGCTATCTACGCAATTTCTGTCATGTTAAAAAGTGTAATGGAAAACATAATTTATTGTATAACAAGTGATGGTATTTTTTCTGCTATAGAAAAGGTCAAACTGTTCCGCTTTTCTAATCTCAGTATATAGTTGCTCCTACCTTCCCCAACCACACAACAAAAGTTTTTGAAAGGTACATGTATCATGTTAACTGAGGAGCCGTATAAATTGGATATGGCACAGTATGAACAAAGAAATATTACTAGAATCTGTACTGGGAAACGAAATGGGAAAGGAGTTGATTTGTATGTATATGTTCATCCTATTTCCACTCTGAATAGTGAAGTGGACTGTATAATAAGAGTCTATAAAATTTTATAAGTTGGTATGTACTAAATTATAATGGTGAAAATGTTGTTCTTTTTGTTTGCCAGCGAAAGAGTTCATTGCTTTCCAGGGACGTTTTTGAGGTACATTTAGTAGGTCATCAGCTTTCATCAGCATTTATACCCCACCTGCATGTACGGATAGGCATATGCATAACTATGGTATTTGATTCAGCGACCTTGGATCTTTCAAACAGTGAAGAATTACTTTTTTAATTTTGGTAATCATTTTATCTTTGTGCAGCGAAGTTATTTTTAAAGCAGACAAGAAAGTAGGATATATACTTCTTTCCAATTTGATGGATGTTTCATCAATTTCATTTATTTTTTTTTGCAAAAATCGAGGTAGGCCAGATTAATTTCAAAGAACATACCGATTCATGTTCCGAAACTAAAAAGTCAATGTTCATAACGTGTATGAATTCTAGTTGTTTGTTGTATGAGATGGCAGACATTGATGAATCTCCTTTTACCTTTGGCTTCATACTCCAATTGCACTGATCTGATGATGGGAACAATGGATCATACAGCAGAATTTCCTGGATTCACTGATTTCTAAAAATCTATCACTCCTGTAGTAATGAAGAACATGATCCGGAAAGAATTATTCATATATTCAAGGAGAGTTTCATTTAAATTTTTGAAAAATGTTTCTTTTTTTTGATAAAAATTGCACTTTATTTAAAAAAGGTTCAATTTTTATCTTTCAGAGAACTTACTTGCTTGACCCAAACAAGCTATCCGTACACATCTTACACATAGTTAATTATCGTTTTCATTACATAAATTTCATTGATATGTAAACATTTTCATTGATTTATTGACTTAATAATGTTGCTATGTATCGTGTTGCTATGTACCGTTACTCGGTTGGAACCATATGGATTTTTCTCTTCTCATCTCTTTCGTTGTTCTTCGTAAATATTAACAGAATTACAACATTTTCTTCATAACAATGCATCAGAATAATCAGATTTGATTCAACATTGTATAAATACCAGGTAAGTCCCTCATATCATAATCAAAACTAGCGTGTACTAGGCTACTATTTATTCACTTCCAGTATCTTCTTCATCCTCAACATCACTACAAATTATTTGAAAAACATTTTGTTTCCATCATCATCATCACCTTTTTCACTTCAATCATTTTCTTTATCTTTCTCTTAACATCCATCACCGTCATCAGCATCAACTCACTTTTCCTCAATAACAGAATTCCATTACATCATTACCATCATCCTTACGTACACTAACATGCTTATGAGTCTAATAAACAAGAAAAGGACCAGAAGTAGAAGGACTGATTCATATGTCGCTGCATGGCGTGCAAGAGTCCGTGAATCTATGACTATTGCCACTAACTTAGTGACCGAACAATATATTAATGGCGAAGAAATGGACGAAAATCCTGCATAGTACTCAGGGAAGACAAGCAATCAAGACGGTGAAGAAGAACAATCGCAGTCAGGTGGAGCTTTTCATCCATCAACTGAAGAGATCCATCCATCAACTGGAATTTCTGGAAGTGTCGGTTCATCGACAATAGATGTTGTAGAGTAAGAAGTGCGATATTCAGCTGATGATGATGATGATAGTGGTTCCGAATAAGCTCCTCGAGATAATGTTGATTGTTTATTGAAAATTTTTATAAGTTACACGAATAACATGGCAATTTGAGAAAATTGAAACTGTCACCCCAGTTACTGACATAGAACAGGAACATGATGATGAAAAGAGTAATGAAGAATCATCTGTAATCCTGAATCCAAAAAATGTTACGACCAAGTCTCTTCTTAATGTAATCATGTTACACGGAAAGGTGAGATTCACTGTGAAACAGTATTCGATGG
>JAULBU010040028.1:0-34708 GCA_032358235.1 Odonthalia washingtoniensis | reverse complement strand
TCTTACTTTGTTTTGGCATATGACCAGTTACGTTCAGGCGGAGACTTCGCATGTCTTCGCTATTGAAAAATTTAACGGGATCACTTTTGCAAGAAGACGCAATACTCTTCAATCTATTTAGTTTTGACAATGTTAATGTCGTTGTGGATTCAATTTCATGATGGTTTTGAGCTATGTTATCAGAAGTTTGTCTACAAAGAACATCTGCGTAGCCTTGTAGTTCTTCAGCAAGGTCAATACTGAAGTCAGAAAGTGATTGCATATTGTTCAAAAATTGCGTAAAATGATCCAAAGACCGATAAGATGAACGAGATTCAGTTAAATCATCCTTTTACACTATTCGCCATGTTATAAATGCATTTATGACTAACGTTTTGGACGTTTGAGTGACTAATTTCTGTTCCCATTTGATGTGGGATGTTGGAGACCGGAGTACTGCTCGCGCTTTGCAGGATCCGTCAACACCACCTTTAGTTTTGGAATAAAGAGTCTGAATTTAATGTTTAAAAAGCTTCACTGGACGAAAGATATTAGATTCTAAAATGTACCAATTAACATGTTTCCAAAAAGCATGACGTGAGTTAATTTATTCCTTCTGTTCCTTTAATAAATCTGTTGGAATATTTAAGATGTCTTCAAGAGCCCATTTAACTAATGGAGTAGCCTTTTTTGTCATTATTGTATTACAAAAGAAGATAATATTACCGGGTGCATACAAAAGAGCACGATATACAATTAAACACTCAGTAGCCCTAACATAAAGGGCAAAGTTCAAATTTAAAACACACAACTGCTGCATAAGTTGACCAATGTGACTAATTTCAACGTAATGTTTAAAGTTTGCATCACAAAAATGATAAAAACAAGATCAGGAGTGGCCTTAGACACGAAATCACTGGTTGTTTTTTCCAAAATACCAGTTTTAATTTTAACTGATGTTAATGGAAATTTCTTTCCTCCCATCTGACCTCCTTTCCATGTTTCTTCTATATTAAATGTAGTTTAATCGTAATATATTACAACCACACCATTTTTTGAACATGCGAAGAAATCTTCGTTATGTTTCACTAACATATTGCAAGGATAAATTGGATGTACAAGTTTTGAATTGCTGAGAGAAGTAAATACGGCATCTTTATTTATACTTCCTCTCATCATGGCCTCAGAGCTACGCTTGGAACTGAACCAAGAAGAAATCAACATACACATCCATTGTTTATTTGTAATCCCCTCTACTGTTGTATTAATTCCACATTTCTGTCTAAATTATTGGTTATTTAAAAGTATGAGTCCCGCGTTTGTCCCAGTTATTCGAAACTGACGCAGTGTGAACCAATCGGCACATCTTTGTAATGCAGTCGAAGCTCTGCAAGAATCTAATAAGGCCTATTCCACCGTTGCTTTTCTCAATTCTCTATCATCATCATGATTTTCTGATGATGTTGTAGTAACTTCAGTATTTGCTTCATTAAAAAATAGATGATCTTCAAACAGTCCTTGTTTCGGAACAGCTATCCAAGTATTGAGAACTTTGGATATACTATCTCGTAAGTCATAAATAAAACGAAGCACTTTGCAGAACTTTTCATCACCTCTTCCTCTTACAGCAATAGAATGCACTTGTCTCGTATTTGAATTTCTGGATGAAATTCGTAGACGCTTTGATGCATGAAATGCAGCTTGTCCGAATCTAGGATCATCATCAACAACAAATTGTCGTTTTCTATATATGTTCTCACTATTCATTTCACCGTTAGATAGATTTTCATCTGTATCAGTAGAATTATCTTCCACGTTTTCTGCTAATTCTTCAATTTCATCTGCTCTGTACGTCCGTAAGTATGACTTCCCTACAAACGGATGACACCTCAAAAGATGTTCTGGTACGATGAAAAGACTGCTCACCCCTACCTCAGAAAGTACCTCCATTATGGTTTGTTTTCTATACCCTCTATCGACCGTCGCATCCACCCCTACTAGACCTATTTCACACCTTCTTCCATTAAACCATCAAAAATGCGGCGCACTGCATTTTCAGATCTCTCTCCACGTCTCCTAAATCGGAGAGAAAGTGTCACCCTAAAAAAAGCATCTGACAGCACATCAGAAAAATGACCTTATTTATCTGCTTTACGAGCAGATAACGTCTTTAATTGATTTTCAGACGCACGAGTTCCAAATAAATCATTGTCTAGCGTAACACAAAGATTCATCGTTGACAGGTAGCATTTTTCATCATCGCGAAATGACAGATGTTCAAATTCTGTTAACTGCTGCGTTTAGTCACGAACTGATGTCCACGATGACGAACCGTCATTACCTCTTCCCAATGGACTAAAAGAAAGAATGTGTATTGAAATGAAACGAACGTCCATTAATAATGGAGTATTGAAACCAAGTTTTCGAAGCCAACTGACCGACTTCTCAAGGCTAATCCCAGTACTTTGAGAGAAAAAAAAATTGACAAAAACCTATACATGTCGGTCATCTTCAATTCTCTCCTTTCTAATTTGTTCAATTTTATAAACTCATTCATCCAATCCATTGCTTGACGCAACACTCTATCCATGAATAGTACAACATAGTTTGCTCGCCCTTCCGGTAAATCCCTTACGCTACATTGTCTATCAAGACGTTCAAGTACTTCGTGAAGATATAGACGTACTTTGTCACATATGACTTCTACGAAAAACTTGTTTTCGGGTTTAATATTGATATTTGGCTGCGTGTGAATTCTCCACCCATCTAATGGATCAGTAAGATTACGTGTCTCATTCCGTGTATTACCCCCACGGCCAAGACCTCCACGCCCCCACGGACACGTCCCCGTCCTCTCACTCGTACAGAGAAAGTAGGAGAAACAGTTGATTGATTATGAAATGGTTTCTGTTGATCATAGACGGGTCGAGGAATGATTAAAGCTTGATTTTTTAAGTTGAGTGGTTGATAGTTATTGATTTCATCAAATACTGATGGTAATTGTTGTAATAGTTGATTTGGTAGTACGTTCATGTTGCCTCTAGTAATCAGTTTAACGAAAACCTTGCTCGTTACGAGTAGTATTCGAGCTCCACAATGCTCTTAAACCTCAGTGAAAACCAAGATAATAAAAAAATGCACATGACTGTTTCAAGTGTTGCCCAGTCATCGCACTGTCAATTTACTTGAAAAAGCAACGAAATCTACATTGGGAGGCGTATGTAAGCCTAAAACGAAATGCTATTGGCTGTCGGTTCTGTAATGGATGTTTGGTTCCATTCATTAGACGGGTTAAAACCCCCGTTACACTTTTCCAAAAAAATAGCTTATGTTGCCTAAAGGCACCATAAACTACTGTAGGGATATTGTGGAAAAAGACCGAAAACAAATATCGAAAAGTAAGTCTTTTTTGCATTCGTGAAGAATTTTCCCTAAAAATTTTATTTGTTTTGCATCGTGTTTTGATAATTATGTAAAGAGCCAATAGAAACGAATGGATTGTCGTTTTGTACCAACGCGAATTGTATCTTGATCGGTTATTGATATGTCACAGGCACTGTGACAAATGTACGGTATTCCTGAATTTTTAACAAACTGTCACAATACAAACAGAAAACGACATAAACGTGTAATAAAGATTTACACTGTACATATGTCGGAAAATGTAACTTTTGTAACTAAACTGTAGTACCTGAATTTATCATGTTAATCTATCTTATTACCACGTATTCGAAATAGAAACAACATGGGAAGATAATGTTTGTGCTGGCCAAAAAAAGGGTGTGATAGCACGTCGACACAACTGCCCGTGGGAAATGATTACTAGTGCGGCTGTGTTAACGGAAAACACATACAAAAAACGAAGGAACCCAAATTTTACGAAAATGTTTGTAACAGATAAATTATAAGACCAACCTAACAAAGATTATCAATGGATACAAAATCCCATGAAACTTAGAACGTGTTCGACTTTACAAAAATTTAAATTTTTATAAATTATTACGTCACATGGTAAGGAGGTCCTATTTTCTAATTTGTACATTATTACGTTTCAATTCATGCCAGCAAAACACACCGACGGGACATGTCGCACCACTAAAGTTACAACATGATTTTGTGAAATTTCAACAAGTCGCAATATCTCTAACATTAATTCACCTATGGAAACTACTAACCCTTTCATGACTCTTAAAAACAATGGGGACGTTGTGGATGTTGATGTGGATATAACTACTGTGATCGAAAGTAAACAGGTATGGAAAAAATCTTTCTCCGGACATGCACGCGACTTATTTGCAAGAGCAAGAATAGCCCGTTTCACATTTTCCAAGATTCCGCACAGGATAACAACATTCAAAAAATTACGCAATGTCCCGTTTATAACCCGAAAAGGTTTACTGAAAGCGATGGATGCGTGTGTACGTAGAATAACAGAAACTATTTTCACGCAGGACAGTGAATCATTGTACGAAGAATATATTAAAGATAAATGTATAAGCAACAATTTGGTAAACGGGATAGTGCGTGCATTACATAAAGTGAAAAAGGGAAGTGAAGAAAAAAGGATTCTACGAGCATGCCTTTTTGCACATCTACCAGCAGCCGATGTTCTTCAATTGTTGCATGAAGATGTGTCAAATTTTGTTGACGAAGCAGACTTAAATAGTGACAGATTTACCTGCCTTGACTCAGAATGCTGTAATTAGATGGAAGATATGAATGTTGAAATTGGTAATAACGAAAAAGAAATTGGAAAAAATGGTAGAAACATAAGTATACCAACAGATGGTACACGACGTAATGAAAATATTGAGAAGAAACATGCGTAGGTTAGAAGCGGTGCGTTTCACGAAGCACAGAAGAAAGCTAGGGATGATTGGTTAGTACTTGTAAATACCGGTACATTTTTAAGTAATCACAATGGACGGAAAACATTCACAGAAACAGAATTGAGATGTATGGTAAACTTTATATTGAGGTCTGATAACATACAGAAGTTATCATGGGGAACGAAAAGAGTGAAATGTGGAAAGGAATGGGTGCAAATACCTGCAGTGGCAAGAAAAATGTCTGGGGAAACGTTATGGAGGAAGTATTATGATGAACCAACTGAAAAACCAGATGTCAGGAAAATAGGACGAACAAAATTTTTGCAAATTGTGAAATCGATCACAAGCTCGGAAGCGAGACGCAGAGGATGTGTAGACTATATCCAAACAGATCTGGTTATCCAGAATCTGGAAAATATAGCTGGTGTTGTAAAAAAATGTTTATTGCGAAAGAAACAAATAAAACTTCCTGAAGAAGTTGAAAGATGTTGAAGAATATTTAAAATGTCATTATAATACACATCTAAAACTTTATGACGACGACCCGTTGCATTCACTACAGTATTCAGTATTGAACGGAAGTATTGAAATGAAAAAACAAGTTAAATGCAGGGAGTTTCTATCAGTATACTAAGTAATCAATGAAATAGAGCAAACAATTGGCAATCATGGTGATGATATCAAGATTTTAATTAATGATTGCAATAAAAAAATACTTCTTTATATGGGTCATGTGAACAGAGCACGGGTACAAAATATATAATAGGGAAACTAATGACCTATACAAAAAAACAACCGGCTGAAAAGAGTTGTGTAGTTTGCATGGACTTCAAAATGAAGCTGGACCCCATACGATACAGATAATCGACATGTTAATTTTTTAGTAAACGTGGTATGTCATGGCATGGTAGCGGGGTATTCTGCCGACAAAGTGATAAGGAAGCAGAATTTGAAACAACAGAAAGACAAGAAATGGAAAATATAACATTGTCAGCGAGGAAGAGAGGGAAGAAAAAATGTAACGAACCACGAAAAATGCGTGAAAGAGGCAATCAAGCCAAGGACAATTTACCAATGTTTTTGTTGATCATATATTGGCAAACGACTCAACGCAGGATGTTATAGAGGCAGTTAGCGTGCTCGAAGCTTTACTGTTTAGAATAAGGAAGGAAATTTCTACTTGTGAACAGATATGGGTTGTAACTGACAACGCGCGTTACTACAAGAACAACTTGTTTGCACCGATATGCAAACAAATCGCAGAAAGTCAAGGTATGCAGTTGATGGGTACTATCAATACATCTGCCCAGGACGGAAAAAATATGGTTGATGTACATTTCGCTGTTGTCAGAAGACACATATTACGTTATGTAAATGAGACAGAAAGTGATGTTTTAGTACCTGAAGACATAGTAAAAGCTCTAAATTACGATGAAGGACTACGGAATACTGCTGTTGAAATAACTAGAATTAATAGAAATCATCATAAAATAAGGCGATGGTTTTTGGAAAAAAAGATAGCAGAACTCGGTTTTGTTTCGGAGCAGGTCATTACTAGAGTTGGACCGAATAAACACTAAGTACTGCTGACGGCGTATTCTGGTTGCTCACTTGTTAGGAGAGGGTATTATGGTAAATAAAGTTCCTCATTTCAAAGTTCAAATAATATAGGTGATGAATCTCTTGATGACATGACCCGTGCAGAATGTAATGCACCTGACACAACGCAAACTGTTTTCATTGGAAACGACGATGAAATTGTAAATAAATTTTCTGTATCGGAAGGAACTGAATGTGGTTTGAATTGTAATAAAGAAAATGTCATGACAGGAGGGACATCTGTTTTCACCGGATTGGAAACAGGCGGGAAATTACAGAAATGAGTACGATACATAAATGGAAACGATATTACTTTCGTGGGGAAATGAAATTTATGTCAGATGCAGTTGAAGAAATTGAAAGAGAAGATAACGATGAAGGAGACAATGAATAAAACGAAGAGAATGATGACAGTACATCAGATAATGAGGTTGATTGTGATGATGGTTCCAGTGCGGTCATTAGTGATCAGAGAATGGATGAGGGAGAAACAATTAGAACGGAATGTGGACAAAACTTAAACACATCTGCGAAGTTAATGTTGTGGTATAAGAACAATAACATTTTCACATGTCTTAGATGCAAGAAAACGTACAGAAACATGGAATGACGTGATTCACATATGGCTACATGTGAAGTTGAGAATGACGAAAAAGATACTTATGCAGTTTCTATAAAAATGGCATGTTCATTAATGTATAACAGGGAGGAATAAATGTTGTTCCGCAGGTGTGATGAGAATCCTGAATTGAAAGATGTTGTGGTTGATGTGACAGCTGTGAACATGTTGTTACAAGGTGGCTGGGAAAGCAAACCTAGGCATGGACAATCAATGTGAATGGAAAATTAAGGACAGTATATAAATCAAATGGAACGTTGGATCAATGAGGGCATGAAGGAGCCTGGAAATAAAACGAGTGCTGCATTTATGCGACAAACTTTACGTAATTTATATCCCAATGATTGTTTGATATTGATACCATCTGAATTGAACATTAACGAAGTCATACAGAAAATGATTAGACGATATAAACTATTAATGAAAAAGGAGGGTGAACATCAACTTAATGATCCTGCGAATTGTAGACTTGAGTTGGCAGAGATAAAGACCTCATCAACAAACAGGGACAATGTGACAGATATACCTGTGAGTAGAGAACGGAAGAATGGTATGGAAACAATATATTCAGATATTATTTCCCAAATAATATGTGCATATCGTGGCATAGATCCACGAAATGTAAGGGTTGCATTGATGAGCAAACTTAGCGTGTTATCTTCAAATGTTCCTACAGATTTTCTAACAGACGTAGAAATCAAGAATAAGGTATGAAACATCAAGAATAAAATGAAGCAAAAGTAGACCATGTCGTATATAGATGTTATTTACACAGTCGTACATCCTAAGATAGTTTTTAAGTACATTTCGCCATTACGACCAGCGAGATAAACAATTATTCCTGTTATGTAGTCATTACAAGTGTTGTGTTGTTGGTGTAGCATGATGTTTTATTATTTCTGATTAAGCTAATTAATGTATCAATTCTCAACAGTTCTATAGTAATCATCACATTGCTTTCATAACAAAGGGTAAGTATATAATTGCAAGGTACAATGCAAGACCATTACATTAATAGTAATGTTTTGTATTTTATAGATTACATGTATCTCTTCCTTCCATATATCGATATATATGCGTTTTTTAAAGCTATTATTTTTTTTAAATATACCGTATAAAACTTACATAATGATTCAATGTATCATGTCTCTTCCAAGCTTTGTATAATACCCTTTTCATTATGTTGATATCATGTCAACATAATATGTTAATATTGTGCTGGTTAATACCATTAGAAGGGTTAACATCAAGTTTTTTTTATATTACACATGTTCATATCAATTATTACTTGTTTATAGCAAGCAGATGGAATTCGAACCATGTTTCAGTTTGATTAGTAATAAGCATGTTTAACATACTTTCATAACTTCATTGATATTTTCGAATATTTAATTGGAATTATAGTGATGTTACTATATATGTAACGCAATATCATGAACGTCATTATAAATATTTGAAAATAACCGTTTATTTGTTATGATAATTGTTATATTTGCTGTGGTATTTGATTAGCGATTGGTGGTTTAGTGTAAGATGAAGCAAATCGTGAGCTTGTCGGTGGTGGTATTATGTTCAGAAGGTGTGTTAAAAATGATGATTGAGAACGTGCAACATCAAAAAGACTTGTACGGTACTGGTAAACTGTTTTAGACAGAGTATATATCCTTTCACGTACATTATCCAAATCCGTTAATGCAATGTACAGAGGTTTATCATCTTAAAATATTTCATGTCCCGCCTTCACTATATATATAGGAAAGGTTGTTCCAACGACCGTTTCGCTTATGCTACTCGTGGCTGTAGCACCGTTTTGACGTCATTGGACAAGTTAATCCCATTTGGTGCAGTCGTGAAGGCAGAATTGAACAGAATGTCACCGACTGTGAGTCTGTGAATGTACCAACAACTGAGGGAGATCGTGAGATTTCTGTTGAAGTGAAAACTGCTGCATCAACTGTGAGTGAAGTTTTAGATGGCATAGAGGATGAAGAAGTAGATGAAAATTTGAGCAGTTTAAACGTAGATTGGGGGGATGTTGTACGTGGGTGGCGGTGTGGAAAAACGGGTGCGAAATTTCACATCGTACAAGGTGATCCCGTGGCACGAGCTGAGCCTCTTGAAAGAGTAAAAGTGATATGTGCAATTATAGCGACGGTGATTATGATGAGTGATTGTTGTTGATGTAGTTGTTGTTCTTCCTTCTGTTGATTTTCAAGTACCTTGCTGGAATGATGTAAGAAATGGAGTAGATGAACTATTGCTTGAGATCATCAACGTAATTTGATCACTATTTCGCAGCTTGCTGTTGACCAGGACAATTTGAAAACAATTGTTGAAACGATGTGGAGATAAGTCTAAGAGGCATATGGGATGGATCTCCCCTTACAAATACCGTCTCTCATGAACGGAAACAGAAATAAGCCGATATCAAAAATAAAAAAGACAAATGACACTTATAGACGTTACAAATAAAATTTATGTGTTAGTTTGGGACAAAAGAGTGTCTTCACCCTACCGTATAAGGGGGTTGAAATGTATACTATTGTATATAGTGTGATAGTGTTACACTATTTATGTACTCTTATTATAAATGTTTTACGCGATGAAATTGAATAGTGTAATGATGTAATCACAACGTTGGTACAGTAAATGATAGCTCATGTCAATGTGTTTCTTACACATGTGCAAAATGACATCTTTCATTTTATTTATTTTCCCTTCCTCGTAAACATTACTCACAAACAGAAGGCCTTTTTCTTACACATCTATCCGCCTATTAAACACATCTTTCCGTCTTTTCAACATCTCTTTTGTTATCGAGTTTGCTCCACCCACGAAGAAGGCCTCAAAAGTTGAAGGCTGTCGCTCTTTTTTCATTGCTTTACCAGATCGGAGGTGGCTGATACAATTGAATCTTGAAAAACATTCTAGCTCTGACATCATTCGTAGTTTAGAAATGCTACCAATTTTCAGTTCGACTCCCATTTGTAAGTCAAGTTTTCTTATAGAGCATCTAAAAAATTTCAACAACACGATCAATTTGGAGCCTACTGAAATTTCTTCCGACAGGTAATGATTAAGAGAGGAAGGATCAAATTGAAGATCTCTAACTGCAGATATTTCATTTCAACAACAACAACAACAACAGCAGCAGAAACAGCTACCGAAACTATCGCCAACATCCATGCCCAAACAACAGCAACCTTCGTCACAACCTAATCATCCCATTCCCATGGCTTCATCATCTGCTGCTTTATTCTTCCAACATCAACAGCAGAGACAACAGCAGCAACAGCAGCAACAGAAGCATCTACAACATCAGCAACAACAACAGCAACAACATCTTCACTCAAAACACCATCATAGTTTATCGATACCAACAGCCGCTTCAGCCGCCGCAGCAGCTGTCGGCGCATCAGCGTCATATAAATTACCACCAATACCTCAACAAGAACCAACATCATCATCTGCAACCCATCATATTCGTCACCAACGGCAACAACAAACGGCAACTACAGTAGTAATATCCAACAATATCAATATGGTCTCATCATCAATGCCAATGGTATCTTCATCCACAACTTCATCCACACAGCAACAACGGCAACAAAGGCTCCAGATCCATCTCCATCAGCAATAAAGTATGGCAATCGCAGCAGCCGCGACCGTGGCTGCAACCGGTTTAACGAATACGGGGACAGCGACAAAAATATCTAATGAAACTTCTATTAAAACTGAAAGATTACATTTAAGACCGATGGCATTAGCTATTGTTACAGAGGGTTGGCGTACTGATGCAACACCTGCAGATTTTGTCTCAACTTTACTTGCACAATTGCCCACTACTCCAACACAAGGTAATCCAATTTCAATGATGGATGAATCTTATCATGCACAGCTTCAAAATGGCAATGGTAATGATCACATGTGAACGAAAAATGGGAATGCGATTACAGCGACTCAACTTCTACGAATGGAAATAATAACAATGTATCTTCTATAGCTGCTGGTGTGAATGGTACTGCGGTTATAGCTACGGGTAATGGTAGTATCAATGGTAACGGTGGTGCTATGAATAATAGTCCTAGGTAAATGTTGAGGGGGTAAGGCAGGTAAGTTGTTGACTGATATAAGTAGCGAACGTTGAGAGTAATAAATCTTCTCTTCAATAGATCAAATTGATCTATAGCAGACACTTGGTTGAAGAAGATGCGACGTGGACGAATAAAGTCCAAATTTTCACACAAGGCAGCGATGTGATGATGAAGTTAATCATCAACAAGGCGAATAACAAGTGTGGTGCCAAGTTTTGTAAGGCTGTCTCGGAGCTCGGCAACATAATGAAAAACTGGGTGACTGAGTTTATTGTGACTGAGTGTGAGAACAGGAAACAGAGGCTTCAATCGTGATGAAGCATCGGTGACGGATGGATTGTCTACGAGAAGTACATGTCCGACTCTGAACCACAGCAATGACGATGACTTCTAGGCAATGGCTGGATTTGGAAAAGATGGAGTGTTATCGGAAATTTGGGCAATGATTTTCAATAATAGAAAAAGCGATTTGTTTGCTTTAAGAAGAAGAAAATGGGGAGTATTATACTGCGTTGGTGAAATGAGAGCTAATGGATGGGATCGTAAATTGTTGATGATTTTATATGACTGTGAGGAAGTCGGGACAAAATCCAGTTGATTATGAGACATCGTGGTAGATTTCTTCGTTTCCCGATTGCCCATAGAAGGCAAAAAGGATACTCTAGACAGGCACCAGGCAGATGTTGGTAAATCTTTCAGTGATTTCAATCGTAATACACCTTCTCAACAGAATAAACAACTGCATCCTTCATCATCAACAGGCATAGTGTTGGAGTCGATTAAAATAGGGAAGATGGAAACGATAGGACAGTATGATAATGATGATGCAGTAGAAGGACTAGAGCGAATAAATCAACAACAGCAACATACATTGGTTGTGATTATGAACAAATTACGGTACGGCGCATTAACATTTCAGAGGGCAATCAACAATGATTTATTTTAATACCCATGTTTATTATGCAATAATGATCCTTCAGCAACAAATCACATTTACTAAATGTGATTTTATTGGTTTTCTGCTTTGTTAATAGTTTTATCCTTCTTTTTTTCTACCATATCTTTCTGTCAGTGGCGAAAGTCTTCTAGATACTCTTCCAAGTACGGATCGTCAAGAGTTTCATTAACACGCATGAGATGTACCGGATCATGCACAGACTCTTGCGAGTTGAACGGATACATTATTTGTTCTTTCTTTTCTTTTTCCACTTCATTATTATCTTCCATGTGTTCTTCCTTCACTTTTACTTCTTTTTTTATTTCTATTTTATTCCTTGCTTTGTCATCAACTTCTTTTATACAATAAACTCTATTATTCTCAACCATATATCCTTTCCCTCACAAATTTCTTAATTTACTTTCGGCTTTTTTTTAACGCTCTCGCCGTTTTGGTACGTGCACACATTAAATGTTTCATGGGTAATCTGACGCCATTTTCTTTTAACCTGTACACACAGCAAACTATTTCTGCAAACATGTCTTCTGTTCGCACATGTTTTTCAACTTCATCATCCGACTCAGATGATGAGTCGTAAAAATCCCTTCCAAATGTATTGTGGGACAATGGCGCCGACATTCTTGCTGCTTTTGCGGCAAGAACCTTCGTTTTTGATTTACTTTTTTTCGATACCGTGCTACTTCTTATTTTTATATTCACTTCGTTTTTTTTTCTTTTTTATCTTCTGTATCATTATCACTTATCACTATTGTGTTAATAATTTCTTCTTCTTTCTCCATTATTTTTACATAAATAATTCAAGGTTAATTTCATAATCTTGTCTTGCTCTTGTTATGTCTATTGTAAATATTTTGTTATAACTTACATAATAATTTTGAATTGTTGTTTCTTGTAAATTATACGTTTTGTTGTAGATTTGGTATATTTATTGATATATATATTTTTTGTTGCAAGTCGGGGAGGGAGAAGTGAGATGTATGTTTTTCTCTCGCACGACGTCCCTCTTCGTTTATGTAACAATCAAAATATTAATTGATTGTTACGAGTAATTATTATCAATATGCTTACTTTACTGTAAGCATATTACACGACTCATCATTCTTCCGACAACAAGTCGCAGATATAACTCCTTTATTTTTTTGTCAGATAGTACGGTCGCGTAACATGGTTTCTGTCACGGTTGTGCATCATTTCATGTCATGATGGATCCTTATTGCTCCCCTAATATCCTCATTCTACTTTTTTTTCTAATTTTTTTTATTCCTCATTTGCATAATTTGTTTCCTACAAATTTTTATTAAACATATCATGTATTAAGCAGCTTCCAAAACACTGTTTTGGAACACTGTGTTTTGTGGCAAAAACGCCTCAAACGTCCTGGTTCTAATACACAGCGCCAGTTGAATAAAGTTTTAAATTGAAATGATTTATTATAAGTTCCAATTTAATATCATCATCATCATGACGATGTTTGAATGGAGTTGTGTGTGTTTTTTGGGTAGGTTTTTTTATTGATCCTGAGAAATCAAAACGGTGCTCAGTTAGCATTACGTCGATCCAAAAAATGGATTCTTTTATCGACGATAACATTCCGGATGAAGTTTTATCTCAGATCCCACTCCCCACGCCTTCTCAACCACAGAATAATAGCGATTACATCCTTAACAAGGTTACAGATAGCGACAAAGAAGTACCATCAAACCCGTCTCCCCCAGCTTACAACAATTACAACGAAGAAGTGCCAGTAACTCCGCTGCTTCCAGTGTACAACTATCTACCCTTCATGAATTTATGCAAATCCCAGCTTGAACCCACAATCGATCAACAATCTGATTTTCAAAACGAACAATCGATCAATCCTCTTCCCTTTGCAAACCAAGAACAGAGAAGGATAGTGCACCCATTAACTGAAATACAGAACTACATGAAGGAAAAAAATAATAACACTGTTTCAAACAACAACACTGCCTTCAATCGTTTCAAAAACTTTGTTTTTTAACAAATTGATCTCCGAAAAACAGCGGTTGCTAAAGATACTCTCGATTGGATTGAGTTTTCTCGTAGAATGAAAAGAGCAAAAGAACCCTCATTTCAGTATGTTGAATATGACGAGAACTCTTTACTTCGAGAATTATTTTTCCCCGATAACACATCCAACAGCAGATGTTTACTGTCCTACTTTAACGACTGGACAGATGATCAACTCAAGCATCTACAGTACTTTTTGATGGAGTTTGCAGTAAGGTACAGATAGGAAAATGGAGAACCCACTTATCCGGGCACCATGAAAGGCTAGATTCTAGGACTCCAGAGTTATTTTTTTTCTGAGTGGGGATATAAACTTGATCTTCTGAGAGGACCGGTATTTGGATGCAAAAATACAGGTCTTGTGTGCGTACTTGACAACCTATTTTACGAACAGCAAGCAAATGAAAAAGTGACAAAGAGTCACAATGTACTTACGGAAGAAGACCTTCACACTCTCCATAATTTTCCTTCTCTATCTCATGATACCCCAACTTCTTTTCAAACCGGATTAATTTTCAACGTTGCTTTAGTAACTGCGATGCGATTGGCGGAGCTCCATTTGTTAAAAAGGAATCAGGTCACCGTCAGCGAACTGCATAATAATAGAATTGCTAGAATTGTTAGAATAATAGGGTCTCAAGTTGGGGCTTCCAAGCATACCAAAGGGGGGCTCAAGGATGCAAATGAAAATCCAAAAGATATCTACGTGTGGGATCAAGAAGAACTGAGAGCTATGTTGAATGTTTTTGAAGATTTGGTAAAGTACATCTCTGTGAGAGATAAGATTGTTATGAAGCAGGATAATAATCAAGGTTTTTTGCCGCCGTCAACTCAAAATATATCAACTTTGACTCATTTTTCAAGGCTCAGCCACTAGGTGAAAATCGTATACGATATTTAGTCCAGGATGCCTGTAAGGCTAAATTGATCACGGGAGTTGACGCTAACGATCATTTTGTTTGCATGAATTACGTGGGACTACAACAACGTTATTAGTTGAGTCTGGTCGATTGGAAACAGCCATTTGCCTTCAAACAGGTCACAAGAGTGTTGACAGTGTGGAGAACTATCATAATTTTCGTGACAAGGAGAGATCTCTTCAGCAATCGTTTATTTTTGGTGGAGACAAGCTGTCTGAGGACTTCGCTGTAAAAGAAGACAATGGAGCTATTCAACCCTGCACAAAGAAACCCAAACTCAGCGATGAAAAGCCTTCTAATCTAACCGACATATCTGTTACAAAGGCTAGCAATGGGGATGACAGCACTATCGATCTGAACAGTAATTGACTATAGAATTGATGGTTCGAATGAAGTGAATGGTTATGATGGGGATATATGTTATGAAATTAGAATAATTCAGTAACAGAACTTTCTGCGTTAGCGTATATGTTGTTTCTACGGTAATACAAAAATATACAGGGTGGAAACGTCATGGAATAAGAGGTCGATTAATCTCTGAAGCATCACCTATAACTGGAAAAAGAAGCGAGAATCGAGGGAAACAAACGAGAGGGTGAATGTATGTTTTGTGATGTTAGGTTTCCAGAAATAATTGATGAAAACTGGATGGGTGGCTCTTAGAATAAATGATCATAATCCTAAACCGATGTTGTCTAAATCACGAGGGAACGATGATTTACGTAACTACTGAATAAGCCAAAGAATTTATTTGAATAATTTGAAGACCGATGCAGAGAGTATGCTGAAGGTGACTACATGTTGGATATATTATCAAAGCCAGGCCTCCAGTGGGGCCAGTTCTACAGTTAGTAGAGGTACAATTACTACCATTAGTAAGGGATTCGCTGCATGATACAGTGAGAAGTTTTTAAAAATTCATGAACAAAAAGGAAGGGGACGCAGATGAGTTTCTAAATCATAGACAGATGAAGAATAGGAAGATGTACAGATTGATGTAAACTTAGATGTAATGTGTGAGGACGATGGAAAATAAAATGAGGAATATGTAGGTATTAAGGAAGGAGAACAAACTGTACACGTCAAAGAAGATTTAAAAAATTTAGTGCTCATCATGAGGATGCCACTACTGAGATGAAACATGAAATGATCTTCATAGAAAGTTTGCAAGGATACTGTAAACGACTATGTTGTGTTGAACTCGACAAAACCCCCTCATAAATGCGGATATTGACAGCACAACAGAAATATCTGTGTTCGCTGTGTATAATCGTCGGTCTTCATACTATTATGGGAATGAAATATGTTAGGTTTCTGCACCAGGGGTGAAGGTCCCAAGGAAGTTACTCTTTGTATGTAAAAATTGTAAGGAATGCGAAAGAGATTTTCCCGTGCATGTTACAAGTAATAAGGTACGTGATAGTCAGACTTATGATGCTCATGTCACGAAATTAAACATCATGATAGATGTTTTCGAACTATTGGGGACTTGTTAAGAAACTATATGGGGAATCCATGAAAACGGCTTTCGAGTTGTATCCGAAAATTCATCTTCGACTGAAGCCAAATGGTAGGATAATGGAGTACAAATTACATTTTGAAACTGATATGGACTGTCTACGTCGACGTATAACAATGATCATAACGTTTGTAAATCCGACCGAAACTGAGTGCTACTATACATTTGTAAATTTGGACGATATCCGTTGAAAAAAGAAAGTTCAGTCACAAGATGTAATATTTCAGTAATCGGAGTCAGACAAGCTGAAGAACTTCTGGTAGACGTCTATGAAGTGGTCTCATATTACCATGAATATGGATTTGTCCTTGGCGTTTGTATAGACTGGAAGGCACGCGTAAATTGATCCGAATACCAGTTCATTGCCTTAGCTGGCTGTAAAGATGAGGAGAATATACGCGTTCTCGAAATGGTTAATTTACAAGCAGATGATGAAGATTTGGATTCATGGATTCTCCGTTAATGTATAATATTTGTTGGATGAAGACCGACGATATTGACCACAGATATTTCATATGAAATCATTAATGAAGTTAGAAAGAAATTTCTTACAATATCCATAATGATATATGATCGGTCTATGAACCAAAATCAGCAGAAAGCTGTGCATTCAAACTTGAAAACTGTTTTTCGAGGAAAAGAATATGATGAAATTAACTCGCAACATTTTATGTTGAAAATATCCCTCTATCAGGAAGAGGTTCTTCATCGTCTACTGAAGTTTGAAGAAGAATGGTTTCCAATAGAAATGGGGAGAAGGAAAAAATCAAGATGGTTCACAGTGTTGTACTGCACAGTAAAGCAACTGGCAGTAGAATGTTTTAGCAGAGCCACATGTGGATAACGGTTTTTATTTGAAAGTAGTGGTATGTCAGAAAGTATAAATTCAACATATGAGGACCATACTGTCATTCAAGGTGTTCCTTTCTCCGACGTTCCAGAAGAATTGAAACATGATAGTGATAACCGTAAGGGGAAATCGTTTTTCAAGACCGAAAATATGCGAAGAACATACTTGGGGTTCGAAGATTATCCGGAATGTTTGCAAAACATACAGATTATGACGATTTATGTGACAATTTTACATGTTACTTTATTAGACGACGGTAATATCGCTGAGGATCGTGGCGGTCAACTTAATAACATACGGATGGTTGAACAGTTCTGTTCTACTGTCGGTATCGTAGGAAGCGTGGAATTCGTTGTGCGTAAGTAGTGGAGAGACATGTTGAAATTTATGATAGAGCTATAGAGAGTATGTTTTCAACATTATAAAGGCATGTTGTTTTGAATCGCACTAAGATTTGAGGAAAACACAAGTATTCTTTTACGTGTGACTGCATTTTTTCACGGACAGATGGAATGGAATGCGTACATGCAGCTAAAGTTGAGCTTGAACCTCTATATTACACCACAGCCCACCTTTCTAGTACAAGCGACAATTTACGAAAATATACATTCTACTCTATGTTTGATCTAGTTGGTGCAAGTTGTGAGACATATATGTGATTAGTAATGTCTAGCCTTTCTATTTATCCTCTCCGGGGAGCGGTATTTATACTGACAAACTGTGCAAGTATAAATATCACAACACGTGGGATAAATTCTATTTGATAGAAAAATCCATTTGTTCGAAATTAGTTCAATCAAATTATGATTTTGCCCAATCTATTTCGTATTCGGCAAATACTAAATTGATTGAACACTGATTTAATCAACTGTACGCTGGGATTATACATGCACGTGTTGATGGAAATACGTGTAGTGCTCCACAGGTGCATAAACCTGCCATTGACTTTAATCAAATGAAGCTCGCACCTCTATAAAATATGTTGATTTGACAAATACTACTTCTAGATCATTGGTTACTTCTAACTGATTAAAGTAAAAATTTATGCTGTTTAATGAAAAAGGTAAAAATATCAACAACATTATCATTACTTAGTCTTACTTTCCATCGTCTTCCAGAACATCGTTTGCAATCTTTTTTACCAACATTTTCCTTCCTACTCACCGCAGTGAGAAGAAAATGCTTAGTATTGTTGATATGGAAGTCGCGACTTCCAGATCAGCAATACTAAGCATTTTCTTTTTCCCATATTTCTTACTCATTTACGAAACAATCTCACGAACGTCTCCTATACTTAATCCTTCTACATATGAACCACGACAGTTACGAAGAAATGCAATACTATGTTTTAAAGGCCGCATCTCAGCACTATCAATAATTAATTTGTCCATTGAATTAACAATGATCTATTACTTCTTCTCTGAAAACATGATCTATGTACACTCCACGATTTTGTGCACCTAACCAATCAAAACCATACACCTTATCCATCATAACCTTGCGCATTTCGGCTTTAGCACCTAGAATAGAAAGAAGTTGCTACCACATCCAATGGATCTCAATTCGGTTCCATGAATTGAGTCGTAGGACCATTCAGCAAAGCCACTCCCACACACCTCGGAAATTACCTTTAAAACAGTTGCAGTGAAATAGGAACCGTCATTTTTTAACGAAAATACCATACCATTATCATTCACATACAGACTTCGTACACAAAAACGTATCGACTAGCACCATGTCTACCAATGTTTTAAAGCTTCCCAACATTCATATTTAATCTTGTTCTTTTAATCTTGTTATTATATCTGCTAATGTTTTTTTCATACCCATAATTCTCGTATTACTTTTTCTGCTCTGCGTAGTACCCCCTTTTCGAAGATAATTGAAATTTCGACCATGGCGAAAATAATTTTTAAGACGATTATTCGACAGCATGGTACTGTTCATTTCTTCCATGTTTGATACCAGATTCATACAGATGAATTTGTTGTAAATTACTCCGCTATTATCATAATTACCATTTCCATATTCCAACCTCTCAATGGTATACCACTGAGAGGTTATTGTATGGAAGATTATAAGCTGTGGACTTGTGAGAAGTGCCATGGTAACTTTTCTAGTGAGATTACTAGCTGAGAATAACAGAATTACCAGATCTATCCATAAATTCACTTTGATTTCTTCGTTGGTTACCAGAAAATTGGAACTTATGGCAATTAGGAAGCCCGAAGAGAAATAGGTGTGATAAATAAGGGTTGATAAGAGAGCATCTTCCTCAAATATGGGTAAATGTGGTGCGAAGATAGGGCAATAAAAATCAGTGTACGAAAAAGAAGGGCATCTTTATAAAAGAAAGGAGAGCATATGGTAACTTGATAAAGTTACGGACCTAATAAGTTACGTAATGGGGAAAATGTGGTAAGAAAAGAGAGAAAATAGAACATTTTAGAGGAAAAAGAAGCGCATCCGCGTAACAGAAAAGAGAGCATGTTGAAACATTAATTCGTTCATACGCACGCATTTTGCACTCCTTTCACACACAATATTTCTTGTAAGGAAGTCTGATTATAATGTAAATATGTACATATATTTTACTAGAGATTATTTCTTGAATAAACTTGAGAAGTATATTTTTTAATATTGTTCATGCCTTGTTTATCAGATTCCCTGGAATTTTGATTCTGATGTTGATGAGCTGGGAACAGCAGCAGTTGGTTCTGAGAATATTTATGTTAATGAGCCAAGGGGACGCGAAGCCTATTACTGTTCGAGAATGTTGACTTCGTTTGTTGATGTTGATGGAAAACCAACAACTTGGTGTGCCAACAAAGAAAATTTAACAAGAGCTTTTGGTGACAACGCAGCGAAATTAACAAACAGATTTTTCTTGAATTTATGTCATAATTTGATTGCTGGGCCGGTACTAGTACAGTAGTGGATGACGCTGCGTTCCGATGGAATATGAAGGCACGAAACTAAACTTGATAAGACTGCCATGATCAAACGAAAAGGGATCTAGAATATCCATAGACCTGTAACACGTGTACATCCGATGTTTTCCATTGGTTAGTTCGTGTCTGCGAACCTGAAACTATCACGTTTATTTTCCGTCTACAGACAAAATATATTGGTGGTTTCGTGTTTGCAAACTATTTTATTGACCACGGTTTTACCGTCCATACCCTGGGTAGAACGAACTGCTGCCTTTAAACAATTAATTTCTTACTTCGGGTAAAATATTTGGTTGGCATGTAGCAATGAAGTAAAACACGTTGGTATAGACTTGGCGTATTCTACAAACGCAGATGAGACAGTGTGGATTTTTCAGAGGCATTATTCCTAACTCAGTGATGAATTTTATTTCACCGTCTTCCTCATTTATAGTATATGAGCGGGCATGGGTAGTTTCGTTCTGTTTGGAAGATACCACGAACACAATTTGGTTGAAGTCTGTTCGTATTCGCGGAAGTGACTTTTTTATGGGGATCCATTCGTTTCAACTAATTTATTTTCTTATACTTATTCTGTGTATAGGTAGTTTCTGTTTAATTTTATTGCAGAATAATAGTGGCCTTCGCACAAGCTTGATTATGTATGTTGGCGCGCATGAAATGACGGGCATGAAATGGGAATTTTTCAGCAATACTCTCTATTTAGAAGCGTTGTTCTCGTTTGAATTCTTCAACCAGAATTGCGGTTAACGGAGTGAACTTCGCAATAACTTGATTGCGATTCTAACAATATGTTATCGAAAGGAAGAAATACTTTTAACCCAAATAGAAAGAGACCTGTGATAATAAATGACATGACTTAAAATTTAATTATTATCTATCTCCACCACCCGAAAACATAAATTGGTTCGGTTGATAAAGGTATCATAAAAATATTAGTTCCTTTTGTTAAAAGTCACTGTGTATTATAACGTGCTGATTTTCTTCACAAAAATATGTGGGCTGTGTCGGTTGGTATACTGGTGAATGCATATGGTATGCATATGGTTGGAAAGCTGAGGATCTTGGGAACTCGGTGATGATATTGGTGGACAGAACGAAACTATATTGACGCCGTAATGGCCCATTTAACCACTGAAAATGTGACATGTTTGACCCAAACATCCTTGTTACAATACACAATCACTCTTAAAGTGTTGCATCACTAAAATGTTTTCAAGTTCTAACTTTGAAAGCTTTTAATAGCCTTTTCCAAGTTACACATTATGAAACTTTTAATAACTTTTAGTGACGCATTGGTAGTTCGATAAATGTAATGTGACAAGATCAATGACCGAAAGAAAATCGAGACAGATTGTTTACTCTGTAGACCACTTTAATATTATTTGTGGTGTGGAAAGATCTATGAAGGAAAGAAAGTCGAGACAGATTGTTTTCCTTGTCGACCACTTCAATACTATTAAAGTGGGAAGAGATTGAACGTGTAACGTGTCATATCAGAATGTATATGATACTTGGAGTGAGTGTAGTGTATGGGAGAAAGTATCACAAAAAGAAGTTGAGAGAGAAAAAGGAATATCAAGTAATTATAAGAAATAATTCCAGGCGGTTTCAAGCGGAAACTGGAGAAATCAAGAGAAAGTATCACACTCTTCCTTGCTTGAATACATCTGCAATAGTGGGTGAGTGAAACGAAGTACGAGTGCAGGCGTTGATCAAACAGTGTGTCTTGTTAGGAGGAGAGGTTCAGTTAGGAGTTCTGTACAATGTTTTGTGGTAGGAAAACGGTGGAGAGTGATGTTGGAAGACTGAATATGATGATGCAAATGATGATGCTTTATGTTGATGTTCTTTCGACTCTTTGTATTTCCTGTATGAGATGAAATAGCAATCACACCATTTTTATTGACGAAGAAAGGTGAGGTTCTAATTGACGATGAAGTGAGTTCTGCAAGAATGTTGCGTTTCCAAAGCGTGTCCTGTACCGCTTTACTTGAAGCAATGACTCCGTTTCTCAAGTTCTTAGCTCTACAGTAGCTTGTTTTAGAGATACCTAGTGGATGGGAGTGTCGAATGAAGTACGTATTGAAAGGGAAGTTCAACCGGCTATCAACTACTTCAGCATACCCATAGTCAAAATAACTAAGGATAATTTATGGGAAGGAGTCATTGAATGTGATTCCGAATTTTTGGTTCCCTTGAAGTTAGCGCAACACGTGTTGGAGGAGAGAAAGGTGGGTGTTGGTTGTCGTTTTAATGAATCTGACGAGATATCTTGTTGAAAATGCAGTATCGTATAGGGTGTTGTCAGTCAGGTACCGAACGTCACCAAGAGACGACTTGTAGAGATCTTTGTATTTTGAGTTAAAGCGTTCGTTCTAACTATGTTCATCAAAGCATAGTTTGTGAGGTAATGGTGTTCAGTGAGGATTAGAATCCTGTAAGATCAGTTTCAAAGCAATCTTTTTAATGAGGTTAGGTCAGGAAAGAGTGATGTCTCTATTAGCAGAATAGGCGATTTTACAACCGAGGAAAGAGGTAGGACGGCCTAAATATTTCCTTGTATACATTTTTTGTGAGATGTGGTGAAAAAACTGTTGATGTTATCTGTGGTAAGATCAGTGACGAGAAAATCGGCAATGGTCACGGATATCATGACAAGGCCGTTGTTGGTTGGTCTGCAATAATGAATGAGTCGGCCTCAAATTTCGTAATAATCAGAAAAGAAATGAATATATAGGCCTGTGAGATAGTTATTGCAAGCTTTCTTGGAGCTGTACAGATTCATTCTCAAAAAGCCGTAAGTGAATATGGAAACGATTGAGTTCAGTCAGCAATCGGAATGTGACGCACATACACGGTATGATTGTGATCGTACGTCTCATGGATGAAGGGCGAGGAGATATCAAAATTATGGATGAGCTGGCGTTGATGACGGGCATGAGTGAATATGAGACGAGAAGATGTTTTCTCTGCTACATACGCACTTGTATGATCGAGGTTGTAGTCTATTCTCGGCTTGATGAGGTCACGTCTTATTGAAAAATGATCTTTGATCTAAATTTTTGAACAGTAATTTGGCCTTTTGTATCGGTATGTCATGGCTCAATTAATTGGTTAGTGCTTTTTATTATTGGAAGATAGTCCGTTCTAGCGATTGTATTACTATTTTCTCAATAAGCTGTTCAATTTCAGCATCATGTACTAGCTACCAAATATTGACATCAGGGCATTTTCTGTGTGATCTTCGGGAGGTAGAGTGCCTGGAAGGATATTTGTTGGTATACGTGGAATGTCATATGTCTTAAATGATGATTCAGAAATATTTCCCAGATGGCAGTCAGGATAGGATGGTAAGGTGTGAAGATAACAGCTTGACAAGCAGAGAACCTATTATTTTCGATGAAAATAACAGTAAAGTGTGATGCATTATTTTTTGTGCAGGAAGCGTGTAGGGCAGGATCGAGATGATAATTTTCGTTTTAACATATTTGAGTCAACTACTGTGCACAACGCGGCACAAAGCGTCGAAATGCACAAATAGTTTGGGGAACGGTAAATCAGGCTGCAAAATAGAAATTGGAGGTTTTCTGTACGAGGGATGTGATTATACTTATACGTGACATCTAAATTGCAAAATCGCAAAGATTTTGTGGAAGTCTACTGTGTGACAATGATTACCTGGCATCATTCATAGGTGTGCGATTGATACGTTCCGCACGTGAATTAGAGTAAGGACAGTGGAGTATGATGGCTGTTTTTGTGATGCCATTGTGATGAATAAATGACGATAATATGTGATAAATATACTGACATGTAATATATGAGTGAAATAGGGATGCGTGGCGGCCGTGTATACTGTTAATATGATTCATAGTTTGAGGTATGACTTGCGAAAGTTCCCATCTAGAGCGTATAGGTTTCGGAGTTATGAATCGCAAATCTGTGTCTATAAATGTGACGATATAGTCACATTTATTAACACGGATTCTTATGGAAGGGCACATAGTCACATATGCGACGATGTGACCTTCCTTTGAAGGATGAACATGGCCTATCGTGTCACTCTAAATAGAATCGCCAGGAATTGAATTTTGTGTGGCTAAAGATCGGTGTGGGGATTGTCCTACTTACCCTGGAAGCAACTGGAACATATGAGGATTTTATTTCTCGGAATAATAATTACAAAAATGGCTGCAAATAACCCGCTGTTGATGATTTCACGAAGAATTGAAATCGGGACATGATTTATTGAGAGGTGAGTGCCATTGCCGAATAAATGTTGCTTAGTGATTGGATGTAGGCAGGCATTGAGTTTATAGTTGTTTGATATTGTCATATTTGGTTCAGCCCGTTCTTTATTGAAGCTTGAGGGAGATTGTTTTTTTTAGGTATTCGTTTCGCAAGAATGACATTTTGCGTTTGGTGGGATGGAATAGGGTTATATGAGGCTGGGTATTTTGGAGACAGGGAATGTGTAGTCATTTTTGTGCGGAGGGTTTTCGTGATGAATTAGGTTTTTGGTTGTTACGGGTATCAAATAGTAAGATGTCGATTTCTATCTTTTAATTGGCGAGAGAAATTTAAATGCATTGACTATATGATTAAGTATATAATATGCATTGTTGGAGGTGAATATGATACATTTATTGACTTTAATTACTTCATGCGTGGATACATGAGTATAGTCAGGGCTGTTAACTGTCAGTGTTCATATAGTTTCAGCCGTTGTCGATATTTTGAGTGATCCGAAATGCGACATTGTAGTTTTACCGTTAGTAGAAGTTAAATAATAGAGAAGAGGTATCCGTGACTTCATTAAGGAACCGGGGGTTGGGCTCTTCGTTGGATGAGAGCCATTGTCGAGAATGGACGTTTCTAAAATGTCATTATCGACATTGTAAATATATTTTTATCGACTAATCAATGTTGAAAACATTATGTATTGAGTATTGTGATGTCTTTGAGTAATTGTGTTGTATAGATCGGAAATGAGCAGCGGGGGAAGCTGCTTCACGATGGGATGCATATGTTTAGACGACATTGGAGTGGAAATTTTGGTGTTTGTAGACGCTGAGGAGAATTTGAAGGAATGTTTAAAATGGAATTCAATGGATTGGCAGGGTCCCTAAATTCTTTGTCGCCGTGATTAAATGAACAGCCATATTTAGACTCGTGAATTTGGAAAAGTTTTCATTGTGATGGTGGTGATTACTAGAGGAAATGCTACGGCCATTAGGGTAATTAGTGTAGCTGCCGAAATAATGTATGTTCAAAAATGATGCAGTCTACATTATATCTGATAACTCTATTTACGTCCAACAATCAGATAATGTTACCTCTACTGTATGCGAATTTATTGGAAATAATGTATGCTTCAGTTTTACTGAATTTAGGGAATTTTATTAAAAAATGGTTCAATTTACTGGTTGGCCTAGACAGTGTTACTGTCCTCGACCGGTGTCCCATCGAAATGATTTTTATGGCGTTTTATGATCTCTCGTAAGTGTGGGAACAATTTCTCGGTCCTCCATTGGCGTTTCAGGTCTAAGGAAAGACCACAGCGAATCATAGCTTTGCGTATATACTCAATCCCATTCTCTTCTTTCAATTGGTTAACATCCCTTATAACTCTGGCTGTCAATTGTAGAAAGAATCTCTTCCATGGATTTGGGAGCTTCCCTGATCCGTGCCCTTCCAGCCATTCAGGGCTCTTCTGAAGCTCGGATTTCTTTTGATCCCAAAGAGAAACCCACCGGTCTTTCAGCTTCCGTATGACAAAACTGTCACATGGTTGGCATATATCTGTGGAAGCCGGTTGCAAAAATTTGATATACGTGTTCAATTTCTGCAATTATGCCCACTGATCCTCATTTTCACCATGCCCAGAACAATTATCCAAAAATATAGTCCTCTGTCGTCCGTAGATGTCTTCAGAAATGGCACGCGATTCTCTTAACCATTCTAAAAACAGCCTCCTATCCATCCATCCTTTAGGCTGGGTACAGTAACATGCCCCAGGTACGTCGTCAGAAATACCTTTGATTGGATAATTCCCGTCTCCATTCTGAAAAATGAAAAAAGCAGGCATGATCTGAGCATTGCGTCCGCCTGTAAGCATCACCAGCATTTCCATACCATGGGAACTATAGACCACGTCAGCATACTTCACTTGTTGAGAACCCGCGATACCAGTGTCTTTACATTATCAAAATTGACAACGAAATGAGTTTCGTCGATATTTTCAATGAGGTCTTTGTCCAACCTGCCATCTCGAAAATCTCGGCTTACTTTTCCCAAATGAAATGCCACTTGTTTTTCGATCATTGATTGCTTGGATGGTCTGATCTTGAGTTTGCCACATTGCCATTGAATGACAATGTTACTTCGCTCCATGAACCGCTGTACCCACCATTAATTAAGCAGACTGACAATATCTTTCCCTTGCTCATTTGTGCGAGCCAGCTTATCTTCCGCCTGAAGAGTCTTTATAAGATCCATCGCAACAACACCAATTAGTCGGAACGAGAACTTAATCCCGAGTGTGGAGAGCCCCTCGAACTCAGCACGGAGGTCCCCTGAAAAATTCCAAACAGCAAGCTTCCTTCCCCTTCTCTTACGAATCTTCAAAAGTGCTTTCCCCTCCCTGCGTTAGAAAGAGCGCTTTGCTCGGTGAAGTTCCTCTTCTGCTTCGTGGCGTGATGTGACATGTATGCATACTCATCCTCTTGTAAAATATGTTCTCCGTCCTTCCACCATCTCAATGCCTTTATGATGTTGGATTTCTCCGAGGCAGAAAAGGATTCGGGTAAATTACGAACTGTGCGGGCCATCATGCCCTTTATAGGAACACCAGATTCAACTTGCGCTTCCATCCACTTCAAAAAAATCTTCCTGTCCCTTTTGGGAACCACCTGCTGTAGAGAGCGTTTTCGAATTTTCTGAGTATCTGACAGATGGGCAGTTGGGGAGGTTAAAGCTGGAGTCACAACAGATATTTCATTGGGAGTTCTGTTGCTTCTCTCAGAAGATCGTGATGCCGAATCTTGCGGTTGGGAAGGTGTACGATGGAAAGCAGCAATGACAGGGGAGGAACTCAGGACATTCATTTTGGAGCAGATGGAGGTATTTGACAAAGGGGTAATGAGATGATGTAAGTTGTGTAGAAGTGAAGATAGATTCCTTGATGACCGCTGCCAGCAGAATTTGAAGTTTATATATATAGGTGCTTGGGAACCGGAAAGAACAGAGAATTATAAGAAGTTCAAGAGTCTCTCTGGAAAAGAGGTGTAGAACAGATCGATATCTCGCCATCGTTCAAAGCATAAACAGTAACTGTCTCATTAAAACAACAAGCTTAAGAGTGCCAACAATAGTGGATGTACAGTCTTATTAAATTTAAAACAGTTCACCCCATACTGTAGCGGCTTTTGTTGCTTTTACTGCATAAGCAGGAAAAATATGATCCTAAAATATGCTCCTTAATATATCTTACAGTGATCTATTATTTCAATCATGCTGCACTAATTTTGTTGATTTTTAAAAAATGTAGCCTTCTCTATTTCCGTACAACCTGTAAATAGTGTAGCACTACATTTACTATGGCGTAGACTAATAGTGATATGGGGTCTCAAAAATGGCGTATGGTAATATTGTAGACTAGACTAATTACCCTAATGGGTGTAGTATGAGGTATATCGGTGGAAGGTTAAATCACGATAAAGTGGCATGTGCATGCAATTTTGTCCGAGTGATTCGATTATGTGCAAGGATTGAATTATTTCAGGCATATTTAGAAGTCAGAAAGAGATGATAGAATAATATGTGGGGCCATCCCGTAGTCTTTGTGCTATTAACTTGATTGTAGTTTGTTCATTTAAGATATAGAGATTTCGAGTAACTGACATTAGTCTCTTAGTTTTGAATTGTGCATCAATATATTCTTCATATGTACTGTGTTGCTATATTTGATCTCAATGGTGACATGGTCGGCGACCGTAAGACGTTCCAACTTCCGTTGGTCAAGTTACATGATTAGGCAGGAATTTTTGGGAGTACCTGTACGAGTAACATAGTGGCTACTTCTTTTGGAAGCTATGAAATTATAACACCAGTGATAGCAGGAGCGGCTCGATGATACACTGGATCAAATGTATAATTGACTTCCTCTATTTATACCATAATTTGAACCGCGTCTGCCCTAAGTTGTATTGCCATTATCCGAGGGAAAAGATGACCAGGATCCATATGCTGTATCGTAGAGGAATGGATGGGTATTTGAGATTGATTTTTGTTCATAATTTTCAAGTGTAGTATTAAAAAACTTCAAAAATTCGTATAACGTTGGTACACTAGGGAGGTATTTAGGATGAAATTTGTAGTTTTTGTAGTTTGTTTGTATGTTAAATACGATCAGTGGTGTCGAAGTAGGTCTATAACCTATGGTGTGGCAAGATCGATGAAGGAAAGACAACCAAGGCAGATTGTTTCCCTTGTCAACCACTTTCATACTATTGGAGTGGGAAGTGATTTAACGTGTACCCTGACAAATCAGATTGTATATGATACGTGAAGTGAGCGTATGAGAGCAAATCTCACAATCAAGATAACATTAATCTATCAGTTTTGACATTTTAGATGTCTGTGCGTTTACAATTGTATTGTTGTAACTAGTACTGTATGAAACCTCTGCTGATTTGTAATCGAATTGAATATTCAACGCCGTCCGAGTTGCGACGAGCAAAGAGTGAGAGGAGAAAAACAACGATTTCTATTATGTGAAAACTATCATAGTTTAATAAATTCAACTACTAGTTGATTAGACTTTTAATATGTTGGACTGCGTTAGTAACGAAGTCCAACTTATTAAAAATCTGGATTCTCTCCAAAAATATAAAGAGAATGGAGCATATCAAAATCAACAAAATGTCATGACAAGGAATTTTATCTTAACAAAAATATATAATCATAATGACGGAGATAATTCAAAAGAAAATATGTCGTGCCCGCGTGGGTCGAAGGGATTTGAACTTGGACACGATTTCAATCTCTGGATTTTCATCTTTTACACTGAAATTGTGGATAAAAAGATCCACCAGTATTTTCCTTATGATTTCAAATCACAAAAACTTGCTAAACCAATCCGATAGGAGAAAAATGCTATCGCAGCTGCCTATGAGAGCAAAAGCTCAACAGCAAAGAAGAGTAGGAGGATAATAAAATATTAGCACCAAACTATCTAGTAAGATGCTTAGATCCACAAACCATACGCTCCCTAAGTGAACTAAAGAAGACAGGTGATATTGAAAGTCTATTAGATACACTCCCGGCTCAGTGTCGTTCAGAAAACACGCATACACTGCATGACATATACCAACAATTGATAAATATCAAAATGCGTACAACTGAAAGTTTAATTTCTTATCAGGGGGCATTCAAGAACGGATATTACAATTAGAAGGTAACTGACTACAGAGTACTTCAAGGAAATAAGTGGGGCATACTCACAAAAGGCTTACTCGATATTGTACGGACTATAATCATATCTACAGATGAATATCCAATCGCCAAACTCGTCCTGCGATTGCAGGAAATTTCCCACGAGGACTTTGGATATCCTAATGTCCCAATAGAGATTCAGAGGAAACCAGGAAATGCAGGATTCGCAATGGTGACCATTGATAAAAACAATTCAAAAAAGGAGTCAACAGGAAAACGTTTGAAAGGAAAATGCTATTGGTGTTTGAAAATGGCCATATGATGGCAGCATGTAGAAGCAAGAAAAATGGAAATCCAAATGCTCTGAAAGTAAAAACGGAGACGCTAACGCTTTCGTAGAAAAATCTGAATTAAAGGACTTCCCACTTTTAAGTACAGAACACCAATCCACTTCTAATAAAGAATCGTTAGAAAACTAGACAATCAAATCGTTGCAAATAGTGTGAATCACACTTCATTACAAAACACACACAGGCAAAAGGAAAATAAAAACGTTCTTCCAAGCAAGAGTTTTCCAGGAGGCACAAGCGAGTATGAGGAATACCTCATCTGACTGCAACAGAATCTCACCCGAATGCACCTCTTCGAGCGGTTTCATCACAAGTCGGCCTAGAATGGCCACTTCCAACCACACTTTATCACTTAATTACACCACCACATGCCGGTCAAGAATGGAAAACAGTTGATCAACTAAGGAAGGGACATGGACGCCCGCTTAGTGGAAAGAACAAAAGAGAGCAGTAACAGTTTCAAATGATAGCACTGAAACAAAAAAAACCTAAGATGGAAAGAAATTACCATGGGTAAGCAACATCCAAATATAGAGTGATGTCACCAATAACAATGTATCGGCACAGATCAAATGAGGATCATCTCATGTTAAAGCAAGCACATCCTCTAAATTCAAAGCAAATCATCCCTTACTTCCTCGCGACGATCCCAAAGTAAACATGGCACACACAGTGCTCTCTGACGGTGACAATGAATCATCATATAACAAGGAAATTTGACATGATATACCAATTATGATAAACATACAAAAAAGAATCCAGCAGGAAGACAAGTATGCATAATCAAATAATAAAAGGTGATAAGATGTTATTGCAAGAGGCTTCAATGTGTGCTCAGTCTTTAGTTAACGATATAATAATACCTGAAACATTCAAGGAGGCGATCAGCCTGACTGAACATGCAAATAACTAGAGAAACTCATGTAAATATGAGCTTCGAGAAATGAAGCGATTGAATACGAATTGGTAAATGCGCCAGCCGGTCGAAAACATATAGAAACAATAGGGGCATTCAGAATAAAACAGGATGAAAAGGGGAAATAATAATATATAAAGCTCATTGGATCGTAAAAGGTTGCATGCAATCACATGGTGTGGAATTCGATATAACACATGGTCCAGTGTCCCGATTATCAACATTAAAAGTGCTGTTATTCATGGCAGTGAAGTTGAACCTGAAGATCAACAAATGGATGTAAACACAGGCGTTTATGAACGCCATGGTTGATGAAGTGGTTGATATAAAACCACCTTCAGGGTTTGAACACCTGGACTCTGACGGTAAATCCATAAAGCAAATAAAATCACTCTATGGATTAAAACAAGCGTCAAGGATGTAGAATCAACTTTTCGATGGATTTATAAAAAGGAAGCTGGAATGAAGCTAAGCAAGTGGATAGATGGCTCTATACTAGATACAAGAACAACAGATTAGAACTTGTCACTCTAATTTACGTAGAAGATATCTTAACTATGGCGAGTGATTCAAAGACTCTCGCACATGCTAAAGAAATCTTAAATTTCAAGTTCAAGGTGACGGACATAGGAAATGTCAGATGGTTCTTGGGTATGAACGTGATTGATAAAATGGAAGGTATGTTCTCAAGTCAAACTTTGTATAGTGACAAAATTTTAAAGCGATTCAACTTGGAGAATTCCAACATGAAACCGGTCCATTTTTTGAAAGGATCTGATTTCAAAAGGCTACACATGCCAGGTGAAATGGATTCAAAAATAAATTATGCATTATCCATACAAATAACTTGTCTTGTTTCTGCTTTACTTAAGTGTATACACCAGACCCGACATTTCTCTTGTTGAATCTGAGTTATCCCGTTTCGTGTCTTATCCCAATGCTTATCATTGGAACGAACTGAAAGGAATTGTTATATAATTAAGGAGAACAAAAAATTACGGATTGTTTCATAAAAGGAGGGATGCTTCGAACAATTTTCGTGTGTACGTGGATGTTTCCTGGGCCGACGACATAAAAACTAGAAGGTCTACAACTTGAATTCTTACATACATTGGATCACACTCAGTGCATTGGACCTCGAAGCGCCAATAAATCGTATCGCCCAGTACTGCTGAAAATGAATACATAGCAGCAAACTCAGTGACACAAATGATTATATGGTTCAGACTACTACTGGAATACATGAAGAACAAGCAGGTTTATATGTCTGTGTGTTTACCAGTGAATTATTGTAAGTAATACTGTATGATACCTGTGCCGATTTTTAATCGAATTGAAGATTCACCGCCGTCCTAGTTGCGACAAGAGACGAGTGCCAAGAGGAGAAAAGCGTATACAAAACGATTTATCTTGTGTGAAAACCATCATAGTTTAATAAAATCAACTAACGCAGATCAACAATCAGAGCTTTTTTGAAGATATTTTTAAAATAAAAATTTTCAGAATCTATCTCCCAATTCGGTTCATTTTAATCCTGGTGAAGACGCTGTGTCATAGCCTTACTTTGTGAAAATTTGCTGTGTGTCCACTTTCAATCTTCAATATACTCTATAGTATTTCCCGTAAGGTTCATAATTTACAACTCAATACCTTTGTAAGTTATTAGTAGGACTTGCTAAACCGTTCAGATCTAAACCCCATTCAAGGGTGCGGAAGTGGTGCATATTACATCATTGAACGTCATTCCTCAATACATTATTTGAGGGGAGATATGGGTGTTTTTTAAACAGAAATAAAATCTTTACCAGTCATGAAAGGAAGGTATCACCAATTTTGTGAGCATAACCTCCCAGCCTATTAATTCAAAGAGATTGGCTCACTTTGTTCGTCGTGGCCCTCGTTGGATTTGTAATCCCTGAATTGGGTACCATATAACTTTTCCTCAACAGTAGGGATGAATGTTTGTAGGACTAGGAACGTTTTTATTCATTATTCTCTGGTCGCTTATCAATCATCCCCCCAACCCACCCAAAAAGCCAATTTAGGGCATTCAGCAATGATTATGGCACCAAAATCAAGACGGGCTATCCCAATGCCATCATGTCTACTTCTTTACCGCCATTACTCCCATTCCCACCTCATGTACAAACAGAATCTGAAATTCAGCATACAACACTACTAGAAATCAACTTCTCTATATCGAAAACCATTTACCCCATTCTCATCCCCACCACCTACACCATTCTCCCTGTAAAATCCCATACTAATAGAAACAGTAGAAATGCCATATGAAACACCTTCGACATTACAGAATGAACCAGCACCATCGTTTCTCCCAACTGTGCAACCAGTTGAAGACTGTGTATTGCATTGAGTATAAAGATTCTCTTTGCGAAATGTTTCAGGTATTATGGTCATGGAAGACAAGATATTGGAAAGTTCTCAACTTTCACATGTCAGACAATCTGTCCTTCTTGCTGCTATAATAATCAGAGGAAAGCTTCAGGGGTACAGAACCAACTTCAGTAAACTGTTTTAAACATGTTTGGAGCCATGAAGATTTTATTATTCTCTAGGACTCTTTTCAAATTGATGGTTACATATTTAAAGTTGAACATATTTGTGGTGCAACTCGTTTTTGGACACGTGAATGTTTTAGTGTCATTTGTCATATTTTTTCTTTTGTGTAGGACGACATTTTTTGGGTGGCTTTTCACAATCGCCACGTGAATTTAGGACATTCTTGCCTATTACACTGTCCGGGTGGCTCCCGCTCTTCTACCTTGTACAATACGCTCCCCTGCCATTCGGCAGCAGGTGGAGCCTACTTTAGAGTTTTTTCCTGTGCCTCTTTTCCATTCTAGTAAAGACAAGAAACTTTGAGTCTGAACCTAACCCCGAATCTGTCATTTCGTCGACCATAACAAAATCCGTTTCGGCTACGATAGGACCTCAATCTCCCTTGCGAGAGCCGTTCAACCGCACTTCACAAGCGCGTTTCTTTGTCCGACTCAACCCACGTCGTATTCACATCCACAGCTTTACAAGCGCCCAAAGATCAATACGCACTTCATCCATCATCCGCCACCTGCGACAATACGATCTATCCCTCCCCTTTTTGGTGGAGAGCAAGCACCAAAACGAGCTACTAGGAATGAAGGGTCACGAACTCCCTTTAGTGCTCCATTTTCTCCTCTATTGAGTGCATTGAAATACATCTGGTCTCACAGCCTAGAAACACCCTAGGTGAAAATTGAGCAAAGATGGACCACACCCAGACAACGGGAATCCCCAGGCCTGGATCGCGAAGAAAACGGTCTGTGACCGTCAGTTTACCCGCGAGTTAGCGTAATGCATCTAGCGCCCATTTCAAACGTCGGTTCTGTGGATCCTCCTGTACCGTTTGGTGTCCGAATCACTCGTGAGGCAAACATTCGCCGCATTTGCGGCGAGGAATCCGCCGTTATACAACAGAAAGTAACAGACTTAAACAAAAGTCTGGAAGAGGATCCCCATCACGGGTAAAGAGGACGCACCCCAACGTCTACTCTTACCATCAGCAGGTCGCCATGATACATCTTGATATATCACGTCCGATGAAAAGAGAATATCTGGCAGCCCGATCGCATCATTCTTACCCATCTACCGGATTACGACG